>PVJD01008895.1:0-67913 GCA_004026545.1 Mormoops blainvillei
AGAAGATATACACACATATATGTATTATGAGATATACATAATACATGTATCTATAGCTGTACACAATTTATATTATATCTTATATATTATATAACATTTATACAGGGTGAGGTAAAACTAGGTTTACAGTTGTGAGTATGTGAAACACAGTTTATTCTTTTATCATTACTTATTAATTATTATATTATTTTCAAACAACTGTAAACCTAGTTTTTTCCAACTATGTATTATGAACATAATATAAAATATATAAAATATATGTTATATAAATATATACATGCACAAACACACTATGCACAGTGTACGTACCTAAAAGAGAGAGCTGGAGAGAGACAGAGGCCTTATTTAGAATTTGATGCTCTGTCTTGAAAATCATTGTTTCAACCACAGAGGATCTCTGCATATGGGAAGTGGAATGGGATTTGGGCTGTCTATGTCAGTTCAAAAAGGATCCTCTAGTGTGGGCCAAGAGCTCTTCCACCTAACACACTGTGTTGCTACACCAGCAAACGTGGGGTCTCAGAGAAGGGATGAAGTTGTGGGAAGAGTACAGTCAGCAAAATTTCAGAACCATGGGAGAGAATTCAGGAACACCCAGGAATACTAAAGGGATAGGAGGCCATGGAAGAGGGCACTGAAGCCCATTAGTTATGACGATCAGGGATATTGTGCTGCCAAAATCTGAAAGCGATTTCTAACCATCAACCGGTGTGTGAGGAAACATATGAACTGTTTTAGTGACCGAGTCCCTAAAGGAAGATGTGCAAATCTTGGATGAGTCCGAATGAAAGTAAAACTGCTTGAAACAGAAGAACATCTGGACTAGATTAGAACACACACTATTCCCTGAGTTACTTGGATGAAGAATTACCATCATTATCTTAGTGATGAGAACCTTGAAATCAATATTACAAGTCAGAACCCACCTGCTTTGTGTTGGGCTTTTGGTACTAAAGTACATATAAATAGTAAGTCCTACAAAAGCTTTTTTTTTTTCTTTATATTCTTGTTTCCTTGCTTGTTTTATTAAAATATAGAAGTGTTTCAGTCTACATATCTTCACAGTTAATATATTTTTGCCTCTGAGTACTATTCTTTAATAAATAGATGTGTAAAATAAAAATTATCCATAAGCTGTGTCCATTTTGGTTCTTTAATATATTTCACCAAATTTAAATTTCACCAGTAAGTTTCATTAAACGATTCATCCATAGTTTGAAATATTTTAAATGACAATGTTAGAATAAAAAAACATTCAATATTCTTTAGCCTCTCATAATAATGTTAGTTCGGTTTCTCTTTTGCTTTATTTAAGGATAAATTTAAGTATTATTTTATTTGCATTTTTATTATTGGAAATTAACTTACATTAAATTGTTATACATCTTTTGGCATATCCTTTGTGAAATAATAATTAACTTTTATAAAAGATGAATTATAAGGAATACTCTGGTGTTGTGGTCAATCCCAAAGGCAGGCAGGACTTCACATTCGAAGTTGGTTTTATATTAAGACTGATGATACCTCATGTGCACCATGAAGGTATAAATAGATGACTCACCTGATGAAGCTTTCTGAAGAGAGCAAGGTCATTTTAACACCATGAAGATAAATAAGCATATATATATTTATTTTAAAGTTTCATATATTTCTTATATTTTACATACTGTTTACTTATTATGTTTTATATATTATTATATACTAATATAATTTATTTTATATGTATTTTAAAATAATATTTATATTTGTACTTATAATATTATATGATATATAAGTATAATGTATAAATGTAATATTTAAATTATAATATAATTATATTTATACAATGATTTTATATATTATTATATAATTTTTTAACCCTCGCCCAAGGATATATATATTGATTTTAGAGAGAGAGAAAGGGGGAGAGAGAGAGAAAGAAATGTCAAGGTAAGAAATATATATTGATTGGTTACCTCTTGTGTGTACCTCGACTAAGAATGGAACCCACAACCTAGGTATATACACTGACCAGGGATTGAACTTACAACCTTTTGGTGTATGGAACAATGCTCAATGCTTCAACCAACTGAGACACCCAGCCAGGACTAATATTTTACTATATTAGTTTTGGTTTTGATCCAAGGACAGTACATTAAATCCATTTGTTGTTAAGATTGTTTATTTGTTTTGTTGCCTTTTTTGTTTTTTTTTCATCTTAGGAGTCCAGGTTCTTCCATAGCACCTTATATTTCCAGGGGTTTCTATAAGTGTTTCACCTGGGTACCTCCTACAATCAGATTTTTCTTCCTTATTGTTAGGAATGGCTTTCAAATTAAGATAGCATGAACAGTAGCCAACCAACGCACAAACTGTCCACCAAAAATAATTGTATATTCTTACAAATGTTACAGCATATGTATAATTGAATATTGAACCTGCAATGTCCGTCAAAGATAACTTTCTTACGCACTACTCCCTCTACATTTTTTTTTTTTGCTTTGCAGGTATTTTACTGTATTTCTGATGGTTCTAACCAAATTTATGCAAATCCTATAAAACATTTTAAAATATTATTGCCATCTCAAAAATATTATGATGTTGAACTAAAAGTTCTATAAAGTTTCTTCTTTTTAATTATATTTTATTGATTATGCTATTACAGTTATCTCAATTTTTCCTTTGCCACCTTCCAGACAGCACCCTGTTCTCCCTCAGGCAATCCGAATGCCATCATTCAGGTCCATGGGTCCTGCATATAAGTTCTTTGGCTTCACCATTTCCTATAATGTACTTTACATCCCCATGGCTATTCTGTAACTACCAATTTGAACTTTTTAAAGTTTCTTTATGTTGCTTGATTCAACTCTGCTTTTAGGACCTGATTTATGTAAAAGGTGATTATTTGAAAAGTTATCCCAGGAAGAAGGTTGGAGGGATCACGAAGAAGACCGAGGCAGGAAGGAGTAAACTCAACATAATGGTTGCATTATCTAGCTTCATTCTGATCTCGGTAACTGGGCTTCATTCTACCAGAGACACCTGAACTGCCCACTCAAGGATAGATAGTAAGGCTGAGAGGCTGGAAGGCAGGACAACTGGGCATTTTATGCAATCCCTTTACTCTAGGAAACTTCTTCGAAAAAAACTGTGTACAGGCTTTCTGTCATGACTTAACACATTCTGTTGATGGTCACCTCTGCTTAGGTATGACATGGTTAGTAGAAGACACTGCTGATGTTTCATCTATAATTATTTATCAATAATAAATATCTAATCCCCTTTTTATATCAGCAATGAGAAAATATGTACCTCTTACAGATAAAAGGTATTTTAAAAATGTAGAGTATGTTGAAAATGTTATGCAATATGAAAATAGTGTCTTCATCACAATGGAGGACTTCAATTACAGTCCTTACACAAGACAACATATCCAAAGTCTTGATTCTTATCCTAATTTGTTTTGATTCTGTTTGTTGCCTCATAGGGACAGTGTGACAATTTTTAAAGACCCTTGCAATGTCAAAATTGTAGCTTTCTAAAATCCATCTGCTTTTGCTCCTACCCTATAATAACACAACTGGGACTTGTTTTGAATGTTACTGACAGTTTGAGGAATATGGCATATTATTTTGGGAATTTCTGCTAATTTATGTCACCAAAACTACTGATTTGAGACTGAACATTCGCCTATAGGCATGCATAATTAACTTTTTTTATCAATTATTTATTGAATTTGTAGTCTGAACTTGTTTTCCCTAACAAATTCTAAGACATACTATTGATAATTAATCATACTCTGCTTAAAATGTAGCACAATGATATACAAATATTGTGGTTTAAGAATAATATATCTTTGACTTTAATTTTCAGAGTTAATAAAATAAGGTTTTACATAAATTATTGATATTGAGGTTAGATAATGTATATCTAATCATATTGGTTGGCTATATCTAGGCAAGAAGTTAAGCCATGATAGCTTTTTTTTTGGATAAGTTAAATAAGTTAAATAGCATATATATAAATAACATATATATCTTTTTTCTTAAAGAAATATTTTTTGAAACTTATTCACATATATAAATCTTCCAGTTAAGATCTCCATTAATTGGCTTATAAAAATAGTATTGACTGAAAGTTAGACTTGTGTTAACACTTAGCCTTTTACTTCTTGGCACAAGGCATATTATTTCATGACGCATTAGTCCCTCAAACAATATGAATATAGTGACAAAATCTATATTATACAGGGTCTATGAGTATCATATAAAGAATTACCTGCAAAGTATGCAACACAATTATAATGACCATATTTCTTTTAAAATACCATTTAAAGTATTTTGGCATAAATGAGTATAATAGATTTCAAAGTTTTAAACTATTGCACCAGTAGCTAGATAATTCCATACCAAACTTCAATGCAAAGAAGGTGAGTATAAATAGCCTCAAAAACATGTAGGTTAAATGCTAAGGGCAGTTCCAAGAAGAAAGCTAGAGACTTTGCATAGTAGCACGTCTCTACACTGCTATGCGGGATTAGATCGGGGCGAGTCATATCTGGGTTGAGGTGAGAGGATAGCTTAGTTCTTAGGAAATGATGCATGGAGTTGATAATTATGTGGAAAATAAAATCAATTTGCTGTGTATCAGTAATTTTGTAGTTGTTTGCTACACTGAACCAGTATTGATACCACTTTTAAAGCATTTAATGGTAATAAAAATTGGTAAAAAATTTGAAGCTATTTTATTTTGTGCTCTATGCCTTTTATATACTGAGTGTAATAAATAGTAAGCTTTCTATAATTGTAGGTGTATATTACATATTTTTAAATAAGTAAATGATGAATTAATAGGGAACATACTTCAGAAACTAAGTGGAACATTTTCTCATGAGTCTTGGATTGCAAAAACTATAGCATTATTTGTCATATTTTGGTAGCTTGTAGTATAATTCTGTACATTCAGTACATATATTTTGAACTAAATTGGATTTTTAATGGAAAATTTGTTGTGGATTTAGAAAATCTATATTCCCAACAACTAAAATGGTATCATCTAATTTTAAGATAAATTTTTCTTTTCTATATGATTCTCTTGTCTTTTTCTGGCCAAAAATAATATTCTTTCTATTTTGGCTCCAATAATGAACTATATTGCTCAAGGAAATTGCAATGTATTGTGATTGCTACATACAAAACTGAAAATATACTAGAAAAATTCTCATTTTGATTTTATTTGTAGTCAAATTTTCTTCAGTGAAGATATTCATATTTGAAGAATGGCAAAGCAGACCATTTTACTCTCAAAATGATCAAATCTTCAGATTATGTCTTTATCCTGAAAAAGACATGATAGAAATTTATAGAAAACAAGTTTAAAAAATAAAATAAGGGAGGATTGAATGTGCAAGGTTGGGGTAGGTAGGGCGGGGAAAATAATGGGGGGAATGGGGACAACTGTAATTGAACAACAATTTAAAAAAAAGAAAGATAAAAACACAACTGAAATGCAAAAAAACAAAAAAAAACAAAATAGAACTAAAATTACATGAACAACTCAAAAACATCCATTAAACACCATAGGATCCATTATCGTTTAATGACACAGTAATTAGTACCTTGATCTATGATAGTTATATAACCTTAAACAATATGGAAAAAAAAAAGTTGTATAACAATCTTGCCATGAACATTTCCATATTTATTATTCACATTATAAATGATCATCACAACTGATAAGTTTTATTCTGGTCTTAGCATAAGACACTTTATTTACTGCAGCAAGCAATACATAAACATATATATATGTATATATATGTATATATATATATATACACACACACATACACATATACGAAAAATGTTTCTGGAAGAAAAAATTACATCAAAGTTAATTCTTGATATTCAAGTTGACATAAGTTCTAAAAATAGAGCTACTTGTCAATATTTCATAAGGTACAAGCTGGACACTAAGAGTGTTTAGAATAGTGTTATTTAGAAACTTAAGGATCAAATTTACTTCATTTGAAGTAATCATTTCTAAATTCATTATGAAGCAAAAATCAATCCCCACACGCATACACATATGTGTATACATATATATTTTTTACCTGCATCCAGGGCACCACAGAGAAATAACATAACCGAGATTTTTAGACTTCAGTCTCTTTACATACACAATGTGCTGTACTTTCCTAAATGTCTACAAGTAAAGGGAAAACTAGTGTTTTCCTCTGGTTCTTAGAAGTATTCTAAATTATAATGAGGTATTTTACATGATAAACAGCAGGTTGAAAACATTAAATACATTTAACATTTCACTTGTGGTTCCATGTAAATATAGTCTTTTCAGGTCACCCTGATGACTGAGAGTGACTGGAGGTTTTAACTAAAGGTTTCTTCCTCTACAAGCTTTATAGTGAACAATGACTTTTCTCAAGTCGCAGAGGCAATTATCTAGCATTTTGGCTTATTGACTCTGAGCTGGCTAAAAAATCCAATTTAATAAACTACAAAGATGTCTTCGGCTAAATTATGGCCTTCGATGAAGGCAATGGGAACTACTCAAGTGTATCTGATAACAGCCTTTGGTTCACAGTGCTTCGTCCATTCCCAGTCCATCACACATGCCTTCTGGTCAGAAAGCTTCAGGTCTGCCAGAAACAAATCCTTGATTTCAAAAAAGGTTAATATTTACTGAAAAGTAAGGCTGAGAGCATAGAAAGTAAACTATTTTTATATCCTTAAAAATATTTTAAAAATATTATTTCTGCATACAGTTACATACTGGTCCAGAATTTATTTATTTATTTATTTATATAAATACTATGTGTGTGTGTGTATACATATATACATACATACATACATAAAATTTTTCCCAAAGGAGGTGTCTATGCAATGAATAATTTACAGTCTGGAAAGTTCCAAATTATAGCAAGCCAATCACATACAGCAAGTCAAAATAATAATAGATAATATTTCATGATTTTCTAGAATGATTGTTTTTCAATTGGATTTATTTTAACTAAAGTAAATCTACTAGGTTTAGGTGCTTTAGTTAGCTAGCCATTATTGAGTAAAAATGCACTCCCATTTGTACTAGTTTAAAATGGCAATGATTTATAGCTTCTCAGCAGCACAAATTTCTGGGTGTTCCTATCTCGTTTTCACCTGACCTTACACATGCAGTTGCAAGGTAAGTGGAGTGAAAACAAATGTGTTTGTCCCTCTTATCTGATAGTCAGAGTAGGCAATCACCACGCATTGCTTCTCTTCCCCTTGGCCTCTTATATCCCAGGAAGCTAGCCCAGTTTCCTCCACTGGGTGACTAAGGGTAGTGTTCCAAAAGCGGCAGTGTGAAACAGTGCAGAGCTTCTTGGTACCTGGGCTCTGTCATGTTCTGTGGGTAAAACTATTCATTTGTCCAGGTCGTATTCTAGGAGAAGAGAATTACATTCTGTCTTTCATGGGAGGAGCAGCAAAATTCCATTGTGAAACATGGGAGGAATTGTACCATTTTGAAAATAACATTGCCTTTCTAAATTTCCTCATACAATGAGCGATAAATGCACTGAATATTGTCTCAAGTATTCATTGCATTTCTACATGCTCATAATGTTGAATGACATCCATTACATCTTGGCAATATTTCATATAACTGCAGAAACTTTGAGTTTTGGGAATATACACATGTATTATACAGAGTCTGGTAGAAATAATGACTGCTTGAGTGTGATTAGTAGGGTAATAATATGGGTTTAATATTTTATAGTTTTAATTTGAACATTTCACCTAAAATGTCATATGGTATGCTTGAGTATGATGTTGTTATGTTATACAATTACATGTTTATAATTTTGTAATAAAAAGGGTGTTATTTGTGCATAACACTGAATTAATGTAAAAACCTAAGAATAATTCTTATATTCACATTTGAACTTTCTGTAACTCTTGAAACAAGACAATCATTTAATTAGTTAATTCTTTGTGCTGTGAACATTGATTGTGACCAGAAATAAATGAAAATGCATATGAACATCAGTAGTTATTTATTGTCCTCATTATCAAAATCGTATGAAGTTTGTCCAGAAAGTATCCTACCATGAAATATGAAAAACAGAGACATTTACTGAAGGTACTAGATACAAGAAACATTGAACATAGAACAATGACACCTCAGTACCCTTCAAAACAGACACATTGGGACCTCACACAGTTCTCCCAGTTCCTCTTCCACTGTTCAAAACACTCTGCAAAATCCTTTGTTGGAATCTCCATCAGCTGCCCCATCTTATTTTCCTGAATCTCATCAATGGTCTGAAATATCTTCCTTTTCAAGGTGACTTTAATTTTGGGAAAAATCTGGTCTGTAGGGGGGGGTGAGTCACCTGGGTGATTTGATGTTTCACCAAAATCTCTGCATGAGATGTGATGCATAAGCAGGTGCATTGTTGGATGAAGCTACCCATCCCCAGCTGCCCACAGCTGCAGTCTTCTGAATCATCTGAACAGTTCCCACAGAAGAATGTTCAAGTTTAAAGCAAAATTTGATGCATATCTGTTGCTCCACTCACTTAGCCATTTTTAATGCGATGGCCAGACAGTACACATGGCTCACTCAATGGTGTCTACCATCCCCACTGACTAGCACAGAGAAGTCGTCATCATTCATGCATGTGCATTTCAGTCCACTCTCCTTGGCTTCCAGATTATATCAATATCACCCAAACCATTCTTCTTATATTAACAATAGCTGGACTTTTCCCGGACAGACCTCATATGTTAACTGGTGTGACAATGATAAAAATTCTTAATATGACTGAAAGTGGAGACTGACTGATATATTTATTATTTATGAGTTATTTATTTATTTATTATGCCTTTGCTCTACTTTTTCCATAGCATCATCGACAACATAAAATTGCACTGTATCTAAATCTTATGGTCCAGAAATGCAGCAGTGGTTGTGAAATCACCTTACCTATTTTCTCCCCCAATCCTGCTAACCTCAAAAAATCATACTGATCCAGCATATTTTGAGATAAGTACACATCTCTATCTTTTTACAATGTATAAGGTAAAACTGTCTTAATTCTTTCTCATAACCTCCATAGACTCATAGGTAACTCTTTTGTTGTCCTCCCTCTAAACCTTCAAACTCTCTTCTTTTTTTTTTTTTTTTTTTTTTTGGTAAGCTCCTTATTAATAATCTCTTTATGGCAGTAACCCCCCAATAGCCTCTGGACAATCTCCCTAATGGTCCAGAGCATATGTCTTTCACATGCAGCATAAGTCATTATGAAAAAAAAATAACAAAAAACAGTTTATTTCTATATAATTCAAAGTACAAATTTCTAAGTTTAAGCCTGTTGATTATTTTAAACTTAATTTTCCATACAGTAAGTTTAGTGTTCGGTGAATCCAAAATTCACTTGTACTGTCCTTTTCTTATCCATTCTTTGAAAACGTTTAATCTTTTCAAAAAGATTTTGTTTATTTTTAGAGACAGGGGAAGGGAGGGAGAAAGAAAGGGGGAGAGACACCGATGTGCAGGAGAAACATCGATCATTGATTGGTTGCCTCTCACACATCCCCAACCCAGTCATGTGCTCTGACTAGGAAGCAAGCTAGTTACCTATCATTTTTTCAAGATGACACTCATGCATTGATTCATGCCAGTGAAGGCAAAAACCTTTACTCATGATCAAATAAAATATGGGGCTCCCTGACATTTATAAAGGATGTGTTCTAGGATTCCTATAAGAGAAAAATGTATAAAAAATTCTGAAGCGATAACAGACTGGCAGTAAAGAGGTATGATTTTTTGGAAATTATATATTTTGTTGCTGTTCTCAGTGGGAACACTGGTCTGTCTCCGCTTACTTCATCTTACCCTCCTACAAAATGTTAACAATTATTTTGAGTCATTTATTCTGATTTTTAAGTCTCTAAGCCTTTAGTTTTAGATGCAAAGAGAGAAAGTAGGAGGGGCTGTGTTTGTGTTTGGTGGGAAAGAAGGGCAGTGTAGAAGGTGCCATCAAGTGGATGGAGTAGAAGACTTATTTGATGCCTTCAAATCTTTATCAGAGTTCTGCCAACTTTTATTTTAAAGGAATATGTAGGGTTATACTTACTGCCTTGACACAGAGTAATAATTTGAGATTAGACACTATACATTTTTCATAAATTCATCAGAGTCAAAATTGTTTGACGTATTTTATTTCTGGGGGTTTCCTGATGGCCAAATATTACACTACAAAATTTACTTGACTTCCCAAATAAATGTCTCCAGTTTTGCAAGACATATAGTCTTTCAGGTATTTTCATCTCTCCCAGAACCACACAAGCTAAAGAAAAAAACAATATGTAAATCAAAGATCATGGCCATGTTCCATTAAAATTAATTTATACAAAAACAGATGACTGGACAGATTTGGGATTTGCCAACCCCTGGGCTGGGTTTTTGCATTAATATTAGATAAGCAAAGGGAAACTATTACAGCACTGTCACTGTGTGTGTGTGTGGTTTGAGTGAGCTTCACCCTTGAAGACTTTTCAATTGGATGACATTGTGAAAGGGACTCTGAGAGATACTAGGTGGACTATTTGTCTTAACTTTCAGATTGTCTACTAAGAAGCTCTAATCACATGATAAATTCAAGTTATGATACAAATGTTTTCTCTATATCATCTGGTTTCTAGCATTGCTTTATTTCAAAAAGGTTAGTCAGTGTTCTCTCTGTGATTATCTGAGGTGGCTTACTGGACATTAAACAATGATCTTTTAGTCATTAAATTAACCCCATGTGATCATCTTCATAGAAAATAATTTATTCTGTCTGGTCTATATTTGCTTATAAAATTACCAGTTGAAAATGGGTAAAAAGTACATGGAAGAACAATAAACTCTTGAGGGTTGATATATCATGGTCTAAGGTCTAAACTTCATTAAAAGTTTGCTCCAACTAGCTAAGAATAATAACCAAAGATAATCACTTAAAGAATGACATTATATACTGCCCATGAAAGGCCATTTCATATTTTTATCCAGTAAGATAATTGGTCCAAACTATTGATTTTCCATTTTACCACAAATTAAAATTGGCATCAAATTAAGAAATAAATCAAGTAAGTTAAAACATGAAACCAATTGTGCTGGACTTCAGTAAAACCTACCATACAAGGCAAAATAGAATTTGTAATCCTCTTTCCTCCATGAGAATTCTGCTTTATTGCCAAACTATATTCAAGGAGATCCCCTAAAGAGATCTTTTATGTTTTGGGTACAAGACATAGAACAAAATTATTTGCATCTATGTGCAATCCAGAAATACAGCTTAGATATATGTACTGTGTTGGTACCATGTGTTAATGGTCTATTTATTTATTTGTTTTCCCCCCATAATAGTTCAGGTAAGAACTCAGTAAAATTATCTTTGTAGTTTCCTTGTTACTTGTGTTGGTTTCAATTGAATAAAAAGTTTTCAACACTATATTGTTGATAGTGGACTAAACCTGGTTTACAAAGTATAAATTACTGCCCTTTTTCTCATGTCTCTGAATTGCTTTATTTACAACTTTTATTAAGCACTAGAGTCTGACTTTTATGTGAGGTTCACAATCTCTGGGGCTTAGTACCTACCTGGTAGAGTTTCAGGAAATACATTATTCTTTCTTTCTCTTTTGCTTACAGATGTGCCCATGCTGTTAAGTTATATTGCAGGGGAAATGGCCACTATTTCTGCAGTACTCTGCTGAAATCAGAGGACAGATTTTATTTACTTAGAAACATTGAATGTTTTATTTTGGATCATTTCACCTAAAGAAATAATTTGACTTTCTAACTTAATGATTATTCAAAAAGTCAGTTATACTTTTTAAAAACATAGTATATAAAATTAATTAAAATAAAAAGAACTTGGTCAGTCCCTATGGGCCTATCTCTAATTACCATTCAACATAGGTAACTGGTTAAAGTGAAAGTTATTTGATTTGAAATAAAAAGAATATTTTTATATATATATAATTTTACACACACACAGACTATATATATATATATATATATATATATATATAATATAGGATATATATAATCACTTCACATAATTGATTCTACATATTCCCTGAGTGTTGTTTTTAAATAAAGTATATTTAAAAAATTAAACCATATTTTTAAGTGACAGTGAAAACTGATTTTCCCTTCTAAAGCCAATGGAATGGTGACAACAGATATTCCTGAATTTGTAGTATTTTTTATACAGTTATCTCTGTAATGTCTTAAAAACAGCTATTATAGAAGAGCATACAATATCATAGAAGAATACCTATAAATTTAGTTTGACACTTAACAACAGCTATTATTTACTTTATATTCTTAATAGACTCCTATAAATTTTAGATTCATAGCAGAAAAGATTTAGTAGCTTGAAGTAATGTTATTTTTTATAATAGTCATTTGTTTTTTATTTTTTAATTAGAAATGGCTGTCAATATTTCAGTTCTAGTAGTTCATTGTAAGGGTCATTTCCTTTAGTTTGAGTCTTGTCTTTGTTTCTCTGTGTAGCACACACTTATGCTGAAGATCAGTACTTACTGTGTTTCTTCAAGGGATTCCACAATTTCCAGGCTTTTCCCTGAACTTTTCTCCATAACGAAGTCATCACTACCTGTTACCACTACGTCTTTATTTGAACTGCTTGGTTCTTTGGGCTCTATCTGTTATTTTCTGCAAGTTTCTTTTGATTCCATCTACTATTTAATTGCAACTGATCTCGCTGACACCTTACCTCTCTGAGCTTTCTAGTGCATCCGTGAGCTGTCGTGGTCCAATAGTAGTTGATTTGTAAAATATTTTTATAACTCTTCATCCAGAAAAACCTTGCCTCTGTGATACAAATAAAACATTGCTAAAGCTGATTTACATAAAAATAAGCTGTGTGTCAAACAGCTAAGGGACATACCTGGTATAACAGAACAAAGAAATGGAAAAGTTGAAGGATAGAAACTTGTCTGAGTTTTCCAGTCTGGTTAGCTCGTTCTAATACCTATGGCCATGCTGTTATGCTGGCTTTGAGAGGGGTAAGAGACACAGAGTCAGAGACAGAAGAATTTCAATCTTGGCTGGTTCACTTATTAGTCATCTTCCGCTATTTAAAATTGATTATTACACACACACACACAAACACACATGCTAGCTCATTTTTTTGGCAAATATTTGGTGAATGTACTTCCTTCTCTTGCTTTTCCCTCTCATTTTTTTCTTGCTCTGCTTCTTCCCTTCCCATCTTACCTTCTTTGGTAACCTGTTTATATATTTGATCCTGGGTCTTCCAAACTTGCTTTATAGAGCTACTGAAAATTTAGGCCCAATAATTACCTGTCATAGGGAGTCTGTCCTATGCATTGCAGGATGTTAAGCTGCATTCTTAGTCCCTGCCCATTAGATGTCATAGTACCCTTTCTCATTAGCACAAATACCTGTCCGGATATTGTCAAATATTCCATGGAGGTGAAGGTAAAATCTCCCTAGGCTGATAATAGCGTCTTTATGACTTGGTGTTAGTTGCTTCACCAAGTGACAATATAAAGTAGTCTTCATGATAAAAAAATGGAAGAAGTTGAAACATGGAGTAGAGAAAGCTTCGGTGTCCAATTATCTCATTTCTTGGAGTTTGTAGCTGAAAGTTAATTTTAATGTTTAGACAATGAAACAATATGTATAGACACAATGAATTGTTTTGCATCAATACAATCAGTGCCTTCCTCCATTCTTTCTTTGGGTGGAAAATATCAACAGTGTGCACAAACTAAGTTACAACAATCAAACACTCAACCTGTTGACTATTCTCAACAAAGAGAAAGAAAGAGTCTTTGAAAAATAGATGGTGGAGATAAAAAATGGTATTTACACTTTATCCATCCACTTTAAACTTATGGCACCCTTCTATACCAAAGTTACTCAGCAAAACTCAGAGACCAATAAAGCATTCTAATGTCTGTGTGAGTCTAAGAATGTTTCTCCTCCCTCATCCATTAAATTTTATTTCACTTGAGAAGTCTTTTGTGGCAATATTTATACCTAAGAATCTTTGCTAAATATGTACTAAACACCACTGGACTATTTAATCTACCAATTGATTCTCTTGAGTCATTTTCTGGGATATTCCTATATATTTTGGATATGATATTCTATTTTGCTTTAAAAAAACTTGAACATTGTGTTCCTCTGTGAAGGAAAGACATGTCATTGTCTAAATTCACCCAACTTTGGCGGAGAAATTCCATTTTATGTATTAAAAGCCCTGCATAAATCAATGGGAGATGTATATATATCTCAGAGGAAATAATTCAGCTTATACAGGGAAGTCTGGATATAATTGGGATTTATTTTTAGGTTATGAAATCACACTTCCTTATTTAACTTAAAGATTGGTAATTGAGACTTTATATAGTTAAACACACAATGTGTGTGTATGTATAAGTTTATATGTATAAAATTATATATTATTTTTGTTCAGGTTTAATGAGAATAACAAAACTATACTTAATAAAATTACATAAATTCAGTATGCTTAGCAAATATTACAGTGTATTTGGGACTTTTCTTAGAATTAAATGAAAATGTTTCTCTGACATTGTTGTGAAATACAGGGATAATGAGATAATTTAATTGGGCATGCTCTTGCTGCAAGGCATGTAGAGAATAAGAAATCTTTACTTGAAGAACAGTATCCTAATTAATATTAAAGCATATTCAAAATTTAATAAATTTCATTTTTCTTTTTCTGATACAGCACTTCTTATATTAGAACTTTGCACACAGCATATCAAATGTGATAAACAGGTCACCTTTACAATTGGAAAAATCGATGTATTAGGGCTTTTTAATGAATTATGTAGCATTAGCAATCCTATCATTACCTCCAGAGGACAACAGATTGATGTAGGATGATTTTAAAAAAAGGAAAAACTTGTTTCCTCAATCTTTCCTGGCAAAAGTGAACTGAGTAAGTGTTCTATTTCCACTGAATAAACCTGCCTCTTTCCACTAAAGAATTACATATCTAGCACTGTAAATAATTATTTCACATTACTTCACTTCAAGATACAAATTTCAGGCACGATGGCACATTGAATGATGACATTTATTTGCTGAGCTTTATATTCATTTAAAAAAATGTATCTGTCAACATCTGATAATCATTTTGACTGCATATCTGGCTTGAGAGTTTGTATCTTTTTTAATATAAAAAAAGCAGACAACAAGCTAAGAAATCAGGCATTTTATCAGGTTAAATGCATAATTCTACCTCACTTTGTTTCTGAAGTCTTAGATATTTTTCAAAGGTTGTGTGTGTGTGTGTGTATAATATCAGTGGAAGGAAAATAAACTAAGCAAAAAAATAAATTAAAGTATATTATAATTATCTATTTAGAACAAATGATAAATTTATTTTTTATTTGAAAGACGTTACAGCAATCATTAAGGCTTGGTGTATAATAGATTATCTTTATTTAAAAGAACAGTCATTATTTAAGAAACCTAAGGATGGTAGCACTCAGGTGTATCTTGAAGACTATTATGTTAATATTTTTAAATAAAAAATAAAGTCATTAGGTTTTTTGTTTAAAAAAAATCTAGGCCAAGATAACTAATTTTGTAAATTTTATATTTTAAGTAGCATAGCTGAAGTTTTGGCAGCTCAAATCTAATTTGTAATGTATTTGAATTAGAATTTATAAACATTTTTATTTCCTCAAATTTTGTTAGCCTTATAAGGGTCACTGCAATTTTCAGATATTCCTTTTTCATAGCTCCTGCTGGCTGGCACTCAAAAGACATGTGGAAGTGAAAATGAAAATCTCCCTTAAAAAAAAAAAGAACAGGGACTCATGTACATGGACAACAGCATGGTGATTGTGGGAGGGGGAAGGAGGTAAAAGGTGGTATAAGGGGGTAAATAGTAATAGGAAAAATACAATAAAAATAAAATTTAAAAAATTAAAAATGTGTTGGCGATGTCTTCAATAGGGTTTCTTTTACGTCTTATTTGGGGTGAAAGTGATTAATGGAACAATGTGAAAGAATTTTACCTTAGAATAGTCAGTAACTAGAAAATAATGAGTAGAAAAGAGTTAAATTTCCATTCACTGTGCTCAACATACAATATGGCCATATTAAAGGTGATATTGGGTTGTCTGAGTTTGTTTGTTTGTTTTTTTCCTGTACAGTAGTACTTATTTGTCTTTAACTTCATTTGAAACAACTTTGTTAGATTTTATTGTGACAGCTCTCATATCAGCGTGCATTTATAAAAAACATCAAAATTGGTGAATTTTTGTGTAGACATTTTAATATGGAAGATGGAAGAAAATATGCAACATTTCTGGCATATTATGCTTTGTTATTTCAAGAGAGGTAAAAGTGAAACAAATGCAAGAAAAAGATTTGTGCGGTGTGTGGAGAAGGTGTTGAGATTGATCCAGCATTTCAAAAGTGGCTTGCAAAGTTTCACGCTAGAGATTTCTCACTAGAGGATGCTCCATGGTTGAGTTGACCAGTTGAAGTTGATAGTGATCAAATAGAGACATTAATTGAGAACAATCAACTTTATACCATGTAGGAGATATCTGACATACTAAAATATCCAAATCAATGAAGTTATTGGTGAAAATGAAAAATGTTTCTTTTATTTTACAGAAAAAAATTAGTATTTTTAGCCAAACCAATATTTGCTTATGTTAAGAAATTATAAATATTTTCGACCTTTTCTTGTATAAAAGTTATGTTTTTAATTCCATAATTTGGATAAATTAAAAAGAAGTTGAGTTTTTCTTTCTTCGAGAAAGATATACAAATAAAATAGAAAAGAAAAGAAAAAACAAGAATCGTCCATGCCAGGTGTTTTTTTCAGACTGCAATTAATTTGTACCAACATATAAAAGAATGACTATTCACACATAAAGGTCTTTGCAAGACAGGCAGAGTTATTTTTAAATTATAGTAGATAAAAATCAATAATAAGATCAATTGACATTTCTATATTATTTATTTCAACAACATAATTTTATCACTCTAGAATAATTATTTTGATAACACTTTAAAAAATTCCAAAGGTGTCATTACAAATGAAGCAAATAAAATATGTGCATTTATTATATGTCATATATGAAAATCCAAAAATTAGAATTTCATTAATTTTTAATAAAAACATTTCTTATTTTATACTCTAAGAAGACTGAGAGGCTTCAGAAATATTTATAGTACCCACACAGTTAGTTTTAAACTCTAGATGATGTTTTAAAAACCAGAAATGAAGACATGTGGGAAGATACAGGAATGTCCTAACACCTGCAAAGATATTAGGGTAGATGGGGAATCACTGAAAAAGAAGCACCCTCACACCCTAATCTCAGAACTCTGACTATTGTCTTAAAAAACCAACATGAAGGTGAGGTACCATACTAGCATCAATTAACTTTAAAGACTATTTTTAAATATTGATGTATTTCACCTGATCAAATATACTTTTATTTTTAAGCCTTATTTCTTTATAATATATCTAAAGAGATGAATTGTCCTGTAGTAATATTGATTTAAATGTTGGAGTAATGATTACATATTACATTCAAGAACTTCTTAATAGCTGGTCTGGTCATGATATACTGAATAAAATTTAAGTGAAACTGTGAAAAAACTAATATGGTATATTAAAAAGTGAAATTTAGGTGCACTCTATAAATTAACTGGCTCACTATGTGCTTCTTGTTCCTCAATTTGTGAGCACAATATAAAAACATTGAATTACTGTGGGCCATAATCAGTTTTATTTTATCCAGAACAAAATAAAATTGAGAAAACTGAGAGACTGGATGCATAATTAATATCACTTTATTTTTAACTTTTATAATTTATACTCATGTATTTTTACCTATATTTATTATTATCTATTTATTATATAGTTATTACTTTATTTTATTTATATATATATATTTATAAAGTTTATTTTACAATTCTTTTTTGAACTTCTACCACTAATTGCATACCAGGCCCTGTGTTTGGTGCAACCTGGCACATTTTCTGTATCTACAAGCTCACACTCTTGTGATAAATAATAAATTTAAATATGTGATTCCAGCAAAGTATAATGGATTATTAATAGAGCAGTTGTATGAATCATTTTAATCAGTGCTAGCAGAGAACTAGTTTCTTGACAATCTAATAACTACCATTCTCTGAGAGCCTACTTTATGCTATAGTTCATTTTATTTTGAAACAGGTGAGCAAAGCACATTCAGGGATTTATTATCATTGTTTCTATTTAACAGATGAGACAAGTGAAGTTTAAGAATCCAAGCAACTTTCCCAAACTGACAAAGTAACAAAGTTGTGATGTTAGAATTTTAAACTCAGAATGATATCACATCCCAAACTCATAATTATGGTTTTATAGTTTCCTGTAGTTATAGCCTCCAAATTTGGCTCTAAAAAATAGACCCATCATGCTTCCTAATTCCATCGTTGTTTCCTAGTAAGTCAAGGTCTTATTATACATTGTATTATTTACCTATTAAACTTATGTATCAGCTGTTGATAAAAATATCATTCTGCATAAATTTCTCAACTCGGGTTGATACTGGATGACAATCTTCTCTCAAAAGAAGTTAATTAAAATCTTATGCATTTGATTTCCATCTATTTTATCATTCTTCTTGCACCTCAGTTATTTTCTTCTAACATACCAAATTTTTACCTTGCCAACATTGTTTTTATCAGTTCATTCATAATATATACAGGGTAGAAAATTTTATAATGAGGTTGCAACTTTCAAAAGTTAAATATCTACTAAATACTCATATACACACACACACATACACACACACACACACACACACACATATTCATAAACTGCTATGACAGCTAAAATTACTGGTGGATTTGACAGGGAGTTAGAGACATGCAGTAGACCTAATAAAGAAAGAACAATTAAATCCACCTAGAACATGGTTATAACAACATTATGGAAGAAGTAAGATGGTAAGAATTTGGACAAAAACTGTGCAGAAGATTATTTTGATATATTTAACAACCTAGGAAAATGCAGAAGATACTGATAAGGGTTAAAGTGTTGAGAGAAAGACTTTTGAAGATAGAACATGGTAGGTGACAAATAACTGGAAGTGAAGGACCTCTAAAAATTCATTTCCTGGCATAATTGACTGAGTTGGTGGCAAGACAGAAATGAGGTAATCTGGAAGACATTAGATAGGTTTGGAGAAAATAAAGTGTTTTATTTTATCCAAATTGAATTTAAGTTGAAGAAACACAGATGAGAGAAGCTAAGTGATGGAGCTAAGTGTTTGCTATTCACCTACAGGGATTGCTTTTAAAGCCGCGAAAATGGACAGGGTTACTGAACAAATTGTATTATGTAGGGTGATCAAAAAGGCATTTCAGGGAAGAATATCTAAGAGGTAAAGGAGAAGATATTACCAGTAGGGAATATGCAGTCAAAATTTTGGATCTTAGAATAATGAAGCATCATAAGGGCTGGAAAGGAAAAACATTTCAATAAGGAAAGATGGTCGATAGCAGTACATGCAGGTTGATCAAGCAGGATGAAAACTAATGGGAAAAATAGTATGTGATGAGGTTATTACTAATACTTAAGGATATTTTCAGTAAAATTATTAAGGCTAAATGCTACCCCAGAAGTAATAATGAAGTTTTTGTGAAACTATTTTATTTTATGAAAATAAAGACAAATTAAACTTTTAAATAGTAAGTTTATTAAATGCATATACTCAATAATTTTGCATGTGATTTTTTTCTTTGAAAATTACCCTTCAAGAAAAAGGACCATGCCTTTCTAATTTAATTTTACAGTGTTTTTATACCACATTGAGCTACTGGGTGCCATGGATAATCATTATGATGACATGGGGAAAATTAATATGTTTATAATAATTCTTGTGGACTTATAATGTTGAGTATCCTATGACTAGGGTTTAAAATTATCTGTTTGACAGCTTCCAAAGCCAACTAGCTATGAGTTTGGGTTTAGAATTTGCATTGCAAATAACCACCTCGTAATGATAGTTACCATTTTCCATTGCTTATGCATTACATGTTATAGATTGCCTTGGAAAGGCCAAGTATTCAACAGGCAGGCAGCAAAAACTGTGCCTGAATTTTTGTACCAAGGGGAAAACCTGTCCATATTTTCAATATGATTTCAAATTATGGAAATCTTCCCCCCATCAAAATTTTAAACATTTGTTTTTTTTTTAACTTAAGCATTTTTGAGAAATTTTCCAAATGTCTGTTAAGTCCCTTTAATAGGAAATATTATTTTTAATTATTTAAGTTAGGTTTTTCCTTCTAATCATCTCCTTGCCAAGGAATCCAAACAAAATGAATTTCCCCTGAAAATCTCTCTTTGCCATTACTTGCCAAATTAACTCTGAAATGATTAACAGATGCAAATTTTGGAAGTTCTTCCCAAATTAAATTTTGGTTGCATTTTAAAATAAATGAGAAAAATTACTTCTCGACTTAATAAAAACAAATACTGACACTTGTTTTTACATCTTTCATTAACTTAAAAGAATCTTTTTATTAAGGGTAATAATAAAGTCAGTTTGGAGACCTATGTAAGCCAAACTAATCCATTCAATTTCCCATTTTATATTTATATAATTTTATTGAATTTAAAAGTGAAAAAAAAATTCTTAAGCTTTTATATCTCAACCTTCTAGTGATAAAACAACAGGAGGTTGATTCCCTGAACCATTGATTCAAAACAACGGAGGAATCAAAAGGTCTAATCCAAAATGTTTCTTTTCTCAATACCTGTATTAAAGGTCTTTTCTGATGATCTCTAATGATTCCTTTATACTAATAAGTAGTATGTAGCTAGTTAATAACGCATCAGTGAATCTGAAGAAGCCTAGAGAAGCAGTATAAACAAGCAATTTTATAGAAATGTAGTAGTCTTTCATATTGTTACTCTAGGAAAGTTATTCAAGATTCTGTAAGTCTAAGTAAATTTTATTCAGAGAGATAATAAATGCATATGTGTCAAACAACTCCACTAAGAGATAAAGATTTCTAGCATTCAACTTTATTATTACCTGAATATTGCTAGGACATGAAAAAATGTATTTACAAGAGCTCTTTCATTTTATTTTCATTTTATGACAATGTCAAATGATACGAAAGAAAAAGTTAGTTGACTGATAGAATCATATGGAAAGAGCAAACTGAAACAGAATTGCTTAAATACCAGATTTTTTATTACTTACAACTCAGTCATTGCCTTAATGTAAGGCTTAAAGACTAGAAGAAATCAGTTACATAAATTTTGAACTAGGAAAAACACTTTTATATAAAATGTTACTAGATTTTTAGGCAAAACCCTTGATTTATATAAATTTAATTTATAGAACTATTAGTTAACTTATACAGATTATCAATTGAAGGATCCATAGAACATCTAATTAAAATGTCATACTAATTTTTTATTTCCATTAAAATGTATTTGAATATTTCAGTTATGAGAAATTAAAAATATACCAATTTATTCAACAAATATTCATTAACAAAATTTAATACATAGTCACTTTGATATATGCAGAAGAGAAACACAGGGTAAAACAACTTAAGAGTAGTCTAGGGGAAAGGCAGCAGAAAGCAAGCAAGACAGTATAATGAAAACTACAATATAGAAAAAAATTACAATATAGAGCATGTGGGAATGTAGAAAAAGAAAGGTCTCCATTTGAAAAACTAGATTTAATGGTTTCTGTGCTCTTTCTCAACAATAACTTTTTGTTTTCTTTTTACCCTCACCCAAGGATATATATATTTTTTTTTTTCATTGCTTCTAGAGAGACAGAGAAAAGGGGAGAAACATCCACATGAAAGAGAAGCAAGAGAAGCATTGGATGGCTGCCTGTCTTAGGGTCCAGGACTGGAGATCAACCAGCATCCTAGGTATGTGTTCTGACAAGGAATCAAACCTGCCACCTTTCGGTTTTAGCATGATACTCCAACCAACTGAGCCACACTGCCCAAGGATACTTTCTTATAGATTTCTCTCTCATTTGCTGTTTTTCTTCCATTTGTCAGCCTTTGCTGACCTGTTCTGTCAATCAGGGTGTTGCTGTGAAAACAAAAATCAAAAGAACAACCATGGGCATGTGAGGCATCCCCCAAGTTTATTGACTGCTTTAAGATGCTACTAAATAAAAGGAACAGGCAATGTTCCTGGTTACCAGAAGCTACCATCACCAGTGGAAGATATAAGGAGGAATTATGAGATGACACCAAAGCATTTAGAGAAGGAGAGAAATTTATGGATTCTCTCCTTTTATGAATCCAATTTTTCAACAGTGATTCTCATTAACTGAATTCTCCAAACAATCTAAAGGGAAAAGAAAGGAGGTAAAGATGGGGATGTGAAAGAAACAACAAACTTGAACACAAATAGACCAGCATCTCCACATTCAAATACGTGAAACTTTTTTTGGTGGGGGGGAATGACCCATAATAAATTTTTTGTAGTGGTTATACCAGATGAAGAATTATACTCATATTCATTTTTAAATTTATTTTCTATTTCTTTTTTTAGGAGTTATCATTGGTGAATTTTTTTAAAGATTTTTTTTTGGAGTATGTTTAGATCTACAGAAAAATTTTCAGGCAGCAACAGAGATTTTCCATATATTCTCTCCCTTATGCATATGCAGCCTCCCCCACTACCAACATATCCCACCAGAGTGGTGCATTTGTTTTAACTGATGAATCTACAATGACATGTCATAATCACCCAAGGTCCCATAGTTTACATTAGGGTTTATGATTAGTGTTGTACATTTTTGGGTTTGGATAGAAGTATAAGGACAACTATCTACCATTATAGTATCATACAGAGTATTTTCACCACCCTAAAACCTTCTGTGTTTTGTTTATTTATCTGTCCTCCTGTCCTCTAAATTCTGGCACTCACTGATTTTTTTTATCGTCTCTATAATTTTACCTTTTCCAGAATGTCACATGGTTGGCATCCTACAGTATAAAGATTTTTGAGATATGCTTGTTTCCTTAGTAAAATGCATTTAAATATCCACCATGTTTTTTTTAATGGAAGAAAGATTCATTTTTTAGTATTGATTGATATTCTGTTTTCTGGGTATACCAGTTTATCCATTCAGCAACTGAAGAGCAATTGGTTGCTTCCAAGTTTTCACAATTATGAAAAAGCTTCCATAAATATTCACATGCAAGTTTTTGTATGGACACATGTTTTCAATTCCTTTGGGCAGATATAAAGGAGAGTAATTGCTGGACTTATGGCAAGAGAATGTTTAGTTATATAAGAAACTGCAAAGGCTTTCACAGTGGTTGTATCATTTTTCATTCCCACTAGCATAGAATGAAAATTCCTGTTGTTCCACATCCTCACCAGCACTTGGTATTCTCAGTGTTCTGGATTGTAGCCATTCAAATAGGTATGTAGTAATATCTGATTGTGATTTAATTTTTACTTCCCTAAGAACATATGATGTGAAACATATTTCCATACACTTATTTGCCATCTTTGATGAGGTATCTGTTAAGATTTTTTGACCATTTTTAAGTCAAGCTATTTGTTTTCATATTGCTGGGTTTTAAGAGTTGTGTATTTTGAGTAATGACCCTTTATCAGATGTGTCTTTTGCAGATATTTTGCCCCAGTCTGTAGCTTATCTTCTCATTTTTTTGGTATTATCTTTCACCAAAGAAAAATTTTAATTTTAATGAAGTTAGTATTATGAATTATGTCTTTCAAGGATCATGCATCTGTTGTTATATCTAAAAACTTACCATCATAGACAGTGTTATCTGGATTTCCCCCTTATGTTATCTTTTAGGGTTTTTATAGTTATGTATTTTAAATTTAGGTCTATGATCTATTTTGAATTAATTTTGGTGAAGTGTATAAAGTCTGTGTCTGGATTTATTTCTTTGTATGTGGATGTCTAGTTGTTCCATCATTTGTCAAAAAGACTAATTATATCCCATTATATTGCCTTTACTCTTTTGTAAAAGATCAGTTGATTATATATGTGTGGATCTACTTCTGGACTCTGAATTCTGTTTTATTGATCTATTTGTTTATTCTTTTACCAGTATCACAGTGTTTTGATTACTATTGCTTTATAGTAAATTTTGATATTGGGCAGCATCAGACCTCCAACAATGTTATTATTTTTAAAAGTTCTGTTGGTTATTCTGGGTCTTTTGAAATGCCTTATCAGCTTAGAATCATTATCAATATTCCTAAAATAACTTTCTGAGGCTCTGACTGGGATTGCACTGACACTATAGATCAACTTGGAAAGAACAGACTTCTTAACAAAATTGTATCTTATTCACAAATATATCTTCGCTAATTTAATTTTAAAATTGTTCATTTGAGTTTTGTAGTTTTCCTCAAATAGACATTTTATATATTTGATTAGACTTAAAAGTGGGTACTTTTGGTAGGGCTAATATTATACATGGTGTTATGTTTTAATTTCATATTCTACTTGTCCACTGCTGTTATGTAGGAAAGCAAATGACTTTTATATATTAACTTTGTATTCCAAAAACATGCTATAATAGGTTATTAGTTCCAGGAGGATTTTTTGTTGTTGTTGTTGTTTGTTTGTTTTGTCAATTCTTTTGAATTTTCTACATAGTTTACTGTGTTCTGTGTGGACAAAGTTTATTTCTTCCTTGTCAATCTATATACTTTTTAGTCTGTTTTCTCTTGTTAATGCATCAGTGTGGATTTCCATTATGATATTGAATACTTTAGCAGGTTAGATTCTGGTAAGGAGTTTCCCCCTGTGGACAGGTCCTATCAAGAAGAACAGAATACTCCGGTGTATTGAAAAATCATGTATTTTCTCCTCTTCCTGCCAGAAGCCTGAGGGGATTTTTCTCTGATATTTACTATGGGATCCTAACTGAAACTCCTGTAAACTTCACAATATTGTGGCACACCTATGACTAGTTCTCCCCGGAGTTATAACCTTTCAGACTTCTCCATACTGAGCCTTCAGCAATTTGTCAAGTACAGTTCAAGTTTTCCTAACCCAGTTCTGCTTCCCATGGCAGTTTTACCTCCAGAGTCCCTATGCAGGTAAGCCATGGCTCCCTGAATTTGCCTTTCTCTCTGATCTTGGTTGATAATATTTGCCTGTGTCCTCAATCTCTTACAGATCCAAGAAGAGTTGTTGATTTTTCAGGATGTTTGGTTTTTAACTTGTTAGGATGGAGTGGAAATTTCGAAGTTCCTTATATGCAAAACTGAAAACCAGAAGTCCTAATAATTTTTTTTAAATCAAACTTTTTTTTTTCAGATCATGCAATTATTAGAAAAAAGAGAGGGAACCCATGTATGCTTTATCCAGTTGTCCCGATGATAACATCTTGCAAAACTGTAATGCAATTTATTTTAGTAGTACATTTGAGGCAGGAAATAGTTAGAAAGGAGGAAACTCCAGAGGTGCCCCAGGACTGGGGCAAGGACATCAGTACAGGCTAGAAACCCTGACCTAAGGCAGGTTGCCATCACTGTCTGGAAAAGTTCTAAATCATGTTAGAGCATGACTGCACCTGTGTAGAAGATACCACAGGACCCCTGCTTCATTTTAGTTGCATTATAATAAATTAGCATTGTGGGCCCACTCTTCCCTGGTGGGCAATCAAGGAAAATCATGGGAGACCACATGCACAGTAGCTTAAAAGTAATATATCTACTTGTACATGCACAATAAAAGCCCAGCAAAACTAGCCAGGAAATATTCACCCTGTAAGAATAGAATTCTTCCAGGTCACTGAGGGTCAAACTCTACATGAAGTTGACCCACTCCCATGTCCTGTGGAGAGTCCTATTGTTTAATAAATCTGGTCTCTCTTTCTGTTATAAACCCTTTGTGTGTTTGGTTCAATTCATTGTTTGTGATCACCAAGAACCTAGTTAGCTGTGCCCACCCACAGCATATTTACTTTTAACTTGTAGTTCCTTTTCTTTTCTCCCTACAGAAAATTTCATTTTAGCTATGAAGCCCTTTTATTTTGAGACTTTCTTCTAGAACAAGTAGGGAAAATGAGCAAGAGAATATGATCTATTTTTTTTCTTTACTTAACCACCTTTATTATAAAAACTTCAACTTCACAGTTCCTGAAATTCTGGGATCTATTTTATACCTTCTCCATGATAAAAATTTAATTGAGCTACTCCTTTAATATCAGCCCCTTTAGGAAAAAAAGCTGATTTATTTACCACTTCTTGAATCTTGCTTGACTTGATAAGGGTTCAAGGAGTCTTTGTTTAATATATAATTATGTTTTTAAATATTATCCATTCAACAAATGTCCAGTCATAAAGGGGTTAGCAGAAGTAGGTTTACATTTTGAGTACACAAAGCACAAAGTTTATTCTTGTGCTACTATTTATTAATTATTATATTATTTTCTATTCCAACAACTCTAAACCTACTTTTTCCCACCCCCGTATATGATTCTAATCAGGAAAGTATGTATCTCAGTCACTTTAAATATTATTGTTTGCAACTGATGAATAATCTTTTTTTGTACTAAGTCATAAATATAAAATTATCAAAAAATCATATAATTATCAATTTTATTTTGTAATGCAATTTATTTACTAGCTCCAGTGTTTTATTGGTATACCAACTCAACCTATATATCATATTTTATGTATTTGTGGAATGCTCATATGCACAATATATATACTTCTTAAGTAACTGTGTGTGTACATTGGAATTTATTTTCATGTTTATATATGTCTTATACACACTAACACATATTTTCTACCCATAACATATACATATACATTTTTGTAATCAAGCAAAAGCTTAAAATATATATTACTCAGAAAGAGTGTATCAGCATTAAATGCACAAATTATTCTCATTTTAGAAAAAAGTGTCAGTAATGTTATGTGCCATTTGTGATCATTCTACATCTTTCTATAACTAACTTTAATTTTTAGAGTTGGTGTATGTTACTTTCAGGAAATTCCACAAATTTTTATTAGTGATAATTCTGTTCTGGAAAGATTTTGAGTACATAGTCTTAGCATAATTTTCAAAAAATTTGGTCATGTTTTGCTTTAAAAAGTAGTTAACATTCTCAGTCTGCACCTGTAATGTGTACATAATGTTTATTTAATGATGCATAGGACTTCAAATATAAGCAGGTCTTCTCACTGTAGCTGGATTTTAAAAACAATCTGTTGACTAATTGCCAAAAAAGTATATTTGAAAATAATATTTTACACTAGAAAATAGGAGCCACGGTAAGAATTATCTTTGTTGATAATTTCTTCAAGTTGTTCTTTATGGATAATTTTGCTTATAATGAGAAAGAGCCCTTAACAGCTAGTGATTTATTATCATAAGATAATTAATTCACTCTCATTTAAATGTGTGCCCTTATCCCTTCTATATATAAACCAGGTGTCACCTTATAGTGACAGATAAAAAGTGTTTGATGTTTTGTGATTCTTTTGGGCTTAAGGTTCCTTCTGGACATAACATGAGTGAACTTCACTTGGGAATCAGATGTGAATTCTCTTCATAACATCCTAGGCCAGATGATACATATGACATCCTCACAAACTAAATGTTTGTAGAAGATGATTTTCAAGACTAAAGCCAATGATTTATCAAGAATATAACCTACTAGGTTTATATGTGGGTGATATTAATGAAAAAGTCGTAGGCCAGGAATAATGACACCTGGATATTTGCCACTACTTTATATCTCACATAAATTAATTAGATAATCTCAGGCAAACACCTCATTTTTTATTCTACTTTCTCTTTATTGAATTATAATATTAAAGGAATTCTGTGGGATAGTGTATAAGATTTGTTTTTCTTCTAAGTTAATGGTCATCTTTTTAATATTTTCTAAAAAGATATCCTGTATATGTCATCATCATTTATTTCCACATTAGAACATTCTGGAATTTTTTTCCTAAAGATTAGCATGAGTTTATTGAGGACATGGGTTATATCATTTCCCAGAGTTACAACATCATCCCCTGAAGACAGCATGCTTTAAGTAATTGTCTACTTTTAAACTGAACATTACTCCAACAATTTTTGCAACTATATATTTTTTTCTCCCTCATGTTGAAGGGTGAAGAGGAGACCAAAATAATTTAACTGATATATTATGAATACAATAATAAATGGACATGTTCTAAATATGTGTCCAAGAAAAGAGTAAATCAAAGAAAAGAGAAGCTTTGGCATTTTTTAAGTTTTTTTATACTTTTGCTATATAGCAATACAATAATTACATGATTATAGAAATAAAATATGAAGTAGCATTTAGAAAAATGTTATGTGCTTCAAAATGAATTTAAAATGCTATTAAATTGGGATATACAAATATACAGGTTTATTTGTTGTTTTATAACACATTTTGCAGTAATTCTAAAGCCACAAATTATATACTAGGTCATATGTTCATCAGCTTAAACAGCAAGGATGAGTGAAAACACGGCTCGGTTTGGCCTCTACTCAAACCTAATGCACTTTATATGTCAAATGGATTCAGTGTTTCCAAGGATAGAATGCAATTTATTTTCTGGCAAGTATCTCAGTTCGTGGTTTGAAGAGAAGACTATTGGATTTTTTTTTCAAAATAATATTTTGTTGAGTGTGTATAAACCAATCAGCCAATATAGTATTTGCTTTAAACTCCGAAATCTTTTTAAAATGGCTTCAAAAAGCATTTCAGTTCAATACATTTTAGGTTTAACATTATTGTTTTACATGATATCTAAAAATGTTCAGTTAAATTTGTTCAGCCACACATTTTCGTTCCAGCCTTCACTTAGATTTCATTATTTTATTGGAGGAATAACTGATGTAATGAGACTTAAAAAAAAAAAAGTTGTGGTTGTTCAGAGTAACACCATGCTCCTTGCCAGAGTGATAATTTGGGTCTGGAAAGAAGATAGACCAACCTGTGCAATGGGTCCTTGGCCATGGTTTAATTACAATTATTAAGTACTGCTTTTCAAAAAGACCACTAGACTATCTGTTGATCAGGAAAGCTAATTTTATCCCTGTACTATCAAAGAGAGTTCTGTGTTCACAGTCTCAGAATAGGAAAGTCAGAATAGGGTGCATGTTCTGGGTTTGAGTAGATTAAATCAGACCTTTCAATAGTAGGTTCTGAATAGGATGGGGTAAAGCGTATGATATAATAATAGTATGATATACTAGATTAGAGCACACAGCAAGGTGAGATCCTTGAAACAAGCCCGCACAATGAACAATGTTTTGATAAATGTGTTGTTTGCTCAGTTTGAGTGATCTATCGTACTGAGAAAGAGGCACTTTCCCCAAATGGAAAAAACAAAAAAAAATGTCTTGAAGGAACAGTTTGAGTAATCTGTTCCAAACAATGATGTTATTGACTGGTTTACAAAGTTACCATCCTGGGCAAGAAATTCCTGTCTAGTGAGGCAACTTCTAAATTCTGAGTTAAGTTCTATGAAGACAAGGCCTCTCCATTTTCAATAATGGAGATTGAAATCATTTTTGATGGCTGAAGGATCACTCCTTTGCTCTGGAAGCCATCATACAGTGAGGCCTGTTCATTGTTCTGTGTTTTTGCTATGTCCTCAAAGGGCGGGGCGGGGGTAGGGTAGGAAGTTTGAGATCAACATATAAGGAAGAGTGGATATGGGAGAATCGCAAAGAGCAAGATGCCTGACAAAACCTTATCTTAAGCCAAAATATGGCACTTTACTTTTCACATGATAAAACAATACATTGACTTTACTGAGGTGTCTGGTATTTGCATCTGAAACTACAGTGACTGAAAAGCATACTAAACTATTGATCATCGTTTCCTTTGGCAGGTAGAATTGAAGTAGTTGGGGAGCAGTGGAATATGTTTCCTTCAAAATACTGTTTGTGAAGAGTATTTAAAAACATTTGGGAAAACTTTTAGAACATAATTTGAGGGAAATAAGGAACAAGCAAAACTTATTTTCATTAATTCAACAAATTTTGATGGTTACCTAGTATTTGTTAGACTTGGCTGTAGCTACTGGAGATATGTCTGAAAATAAAACAGAAAAAATTCCTGCTCTTATAATTTCACTTTACTGTAAAGAATATATTCTTACCAAGAAAGAAAGTTTAAAGGATTTTTACCATAGTTCCCAATAAGTAGTGAAAGCATGGCTGATATCAATTCTTCATATTTTCACCTTTTTATTTTTTAAAAATATTTCATTTATTTATTTTTAGAGACAGGGGAAAGGAAGGAGAAAGAGAGGGAGAGAAACATCAATGTGTGGTGGCATCTCACACGTCCCCTGCTGGGGACCTGACCTGCAACCCAGGCATGTGCCCTGATGGGGAATCAAATCAGTGACCGTTTGATTCACAGGCTGGTACTCAGTCCACTGAGCCATATCAGCAAGGGCTTCATATTTTTATATTCAAAAAATTACATTTAACAAAATGTCCACATTATTTATATCCATACAATAATTTCTCTAAATATACACTAAACGAATGTATAGGCATTGGGAATTTGGAAAAGTATCCCTTTAACTTCAATATGAATCTCTATAAATTTAAAAGCATCTAAGGCCATCCCAAATATAACTGACATACAATACCAATTGAGAATTTCTAATAGACATCTCAGTTATCTTAATCTTTCCCAATACAGAACAAAAGGAGATATAGGTAAATTAGAAAAAAACGAAACAAAAACACAAAAACAAGTAAAAGTGTAAGCCCTGAAACTTATTAAAAGTGACCACAACACTTTATAATCTTAATATACATGTATTTTTTCAGAATTTTTTTTCCTTTTTTAAGTATATTTTGTTGATTATGCATTAAAATTGTCCCTTTTTTTTTTCTCTCCTTTATCCTCCTCTGCCCTGCACCTGCCTCCTTCCAGCATTCACTGCCCCTAGTTCATGTCCATGGGTTGTACATGTAATTTGTTGGTTTCTCCATTTCCTTAGTGTTCTTAACTTCCCCCTGTCAATTTTGTGCCTACCAATTTTTCTTATTTCCTGTACCTTTTCTCCCATTCTCCTCCCTCTCCCTCCCCACTGATAACTATCCATGTGATCTCTATTTCTGTGTTCTGTTCCTTTTTCAGTTGTTTGCTTAATTTGTTTTTCTTTTTTAGGTTCAGTTGTTGTTGTGAGTTCGTTGTCATTTCAGAGTTCATAGTTTTGATCTTCTTTTTCTAAGTCCCTTTAACATTTCATATAATAAGGGCTTGGTGATGATGAACTCCTTTAACTTTACCTTATCTGGGAAGTGCTTTATCTGCCTGTCCATTCTGAATGATAGCCTTGCTGGAAAGAGTAATCTTGGATGTAGGTCCTTGCTTTTTATGACTTTCAATATTTCTTTGTACCCCCTTCTTGCCTGTAAAGTTTCTTTTGAGAAATCAGCTGATAGGCTTATGGGAACTCCTTCGTGGGAAACTCTCTCCTTTTCTCTTCCTGTTTTTAAGATTCTCTCCTTATCTTTAATCTTAGGTAGTTTAATTATAATGTATCTTGGTGTCTTTCTCTTTAGATCCAAATTCTTTGAGACTCCTGAGCTTCCTGGGTTGGTATGTCTAGGTCCTTCACCAGATTGGGGAAGTTTTTCTTCATTATTTTTTCAAGTAAGTTTTCAATTTCTTGATCTTCTTCTTCTCCTTCTGGCATCCCTATGATTCAGATATTGGAATGTTAAAAGTTGTCCTCAGAGGATTTTTGAATTCTCATTTCTTCATTCTGTTCTAGCTGAATGTTTATTTCTTCCTTCTGTTCCAAACCTTTGATTTCAGTCCTGGTTTCCTCCCCTTTACTGTCGGTGGCCTGTATATTTTTCTTTATGTCATTTTGTATAACCGCCACTCCTTTCTTTATTTTGCAACCATACCCAATCGTCTCTGTAAGCATCCTGATTACCAGTGTTTTGAACCCTGCATCTGATAGGTTGGCTATCTCCTCATCATTTAGTTCTTTTTCTGGAGTTTTGATCTGTTCTTTCATTTGGACCATATTTCTTTGTCTCAGTTCACCTGTTACATTGTAAGGGGTGGAGCCTTAGGTACTCGCCAGGGTGGGGAAAGCCACCTACCTCTCTGCATTACAGCACTGTAAGTAGAAGAGGGGTCAAAGAGGAAACAAAGACACTTGCTTGGCTCTCTCCCCGATTCCCCTGCTACCCACAAGCAAATTGAGCCCTTTGACATTCTGCCTTTGTGCTCATTCCCAGGTGGGTTGGCTTGTGTATATTCTAGGACCCCTTGGACCCCTCTGAAAGTCTTTCCTGGTGAGACTGGTAGTTCCTCTTGAGGCCTCAACCTACACAGGTTTTTACAACCAGAGGTTTTTAAGCTTTATTTTCCCCTGCACTGGAACCCTGGGTTGCACAGTCTACCTTGCTCCCCAGTTGTTCCTCCCAGTTTATCTGCATGTGAATGTGGAACCACCCGGTTCGCCAGTCATGACCTTGCCATTCATCCTCTCCACCCCTGCTGCCTGTTTCAGCCCCACTTACCAGTGTGGCTATATGTCTCTTCTTTAGCTCCTTGGTTGTCAGACTTCTATACAGTTCAGTTTTATGGCAGGTCTGGTTGTTTTCTTTTGTTTGTTTTTAAATTGATTGTTATCCTTCGTTTGGTCGTGTGAGGAAGTGAAGCATATCTACCTATGCTTCCATCTTGGCTGGAAGCCCATATATCTATTAAATATGTATTTAGTATACAAAATTTGGCATATTATTTTATACTTTTAAATACAATGTTTACCACAGAAAACTCAGGGCATATATTAAAACAAATATGAAAAAATGAATAATATCCAAACTCTGAGATAATTACAAGTTTCATCTCTTGCCATTTTTTATATTCTAGATTATATAATGTCTGATATATATATATATAAAATAAATAATCATAACCATTTACTTCAAAATTAATGTTACTGAATGCAGGTCTAGCTGCTTCCCTCAAGCCAAACTTGTGAGACTAGTGCTGGTGAACAGGAAAGTGGTTTATTTCAGATACCGGCAACCTGGAAGATGGGGAAGACTTGCCCTAAAGCCCATCTTGCCATCTCTGGTCAAGTCAGCAAATCTTAGAGGGAATTGGTGGGAATTGGGGAAGGGGGAATTTGCCAAGGGGAGCGTGGTTGGGTAGGGACTGCTAAGAGAGAATAGAGGGAGTAAGGGGAGGAGTTATTGACATTCAGGCAATATCCTTGCTGTTCCCAATATAAATTTTCATGGTAAACCTTTGAATTTTCCCATCTGGTTTTTTGTCAGTTGAATTTCTGAGCTGGTACCTTGAGATCAGGCTGCTCCCTAGGTTCACACAGGAACTGTAAATTGTTAAACTGTAAAATATACTTAGAAACAAAACTTTTAACATGCAAGTTCTAGTTTTGAGAGAAAAATAAGGTTAGAGTTTAATGTTTACTAAGATTAATGTGGGTAGTTTTATATAAGTATATTCATTTCCTGTTACACTATTATTAAAAGTATTATTCTGTATACATTATATTTGCCTGCCTTTTAATCTATATTTTTATAACCCATATTTTTACAAATTATACTTTTTTTAATTGTTGTTCAGTTACAGTTATCCCACCTTTTTCCCCATTGCTCTCCCCTACCCACTTCTACAGTCAATCCCCCCATTGTCTGTGCCCACAAGACCTCCATTCATGTTCCTTTTCTTATCTCTTCCCTTTCTTTCCCCTATTATCCTCCTGCCTCATCCCCTCTGGTCACTGTCAGTTTGTTCTTTATTTTCATGCCTTTAGTTCTATTTTGCTCATTTGTTTGTTTTGTTGATTGTGTTCAACTTATAGATGAAATCATTGGTATTGATAAAATACCAATAGCATAATAAAAGTATTTTGCTTTACATGATTTCAAAAGAAATTAAAATTTTTTAATTTACCTTTTGTCCATAACTGAAAGTATGTATTTTTAAAAAATCTTTTACAGATTAAAGTTGTTTTTTTTTACTGGTTTACTTAATATCTTAAATATTACACCTGAAAATTAAGGTACATTTATAGTAAGAATAAAAAACTATGTAGTCATCAAAATGACAAAGATTGCCTTCTCAAACAGTACACATAGTTTGAGAAAACAGAACATAATTTGACAATTGTCTGTGTATATCTATATCTGTATATATATACCAGTAGAAGAAAAAGGTCAATGACTCCATTACATATCTAAAGTTTTAAATAGTTTTACTTTTTCAGAGGTTACATATCAATTTTCAGACAGCAAGTGCAATTTTTTGACAAGTGACCTTATCCTTGTCAGTAAGAGATGTGTATTTGAGCTGTACATCTACACAAAATATATTACTATTCTTACAGTCTTACAGGAACAGAAAAAACACATCTTCATTAAATGTCAAGAGTTTATAATATTTAGAGCTCATGAAAACATGTTATAAAATTTTGTCACAATAATTTATTTAACAACATATAATTTATGTTTTAGTACAATAAGTCACAATATAATAGGCAGTATCAGAAAGCTTTTTAGCATTTTGAAAAAAATTTTAAGAGAAGTTTTTCTTGTCCTCATAGAATTACAGAAAGAAAAAATTATATTACATAGAAAATCATTTTGGAAATATTTTTCCTCATGTTGATTATATATAAATATATTTCCTTTGAAAAAGAAGTAATGAGGAAATATAACATTAGCAAACCACAAATGTTTTCCAAGTCATCTTTCTTTAGACTAGTATAACACTTTGTTTAAAATCAGATCATTTGGTAAGATATTCGAATTACTGTTCGGTAGTCTCTGGTTTATTAATATGCTATCAGTGCCCATCTTTACTGATTCTATCAAAGTTTTTTGTGGACAAACATCAGATACTTTTCAGTCATATTTTGTTTGAATAATACAGAGAGAGCTAAAGTTAAACTAACATAAATATTGCTGTTGCATTTAAAAATAAATGAAGCATTTACAGAAATTAGAATACACGAAGTTCAATATATGCAAATTACAAAATCCAGAGTAAGTCTTGGAATGAGAATTGAAAAGGAGAACTGCCTGAAATACAATGCTTTTAGTTAGAACTTCTTATTCCTTTTTTTTTTTTTCATTTCCCCTTCTTTCCTCCTCCTCTAACCCACTTTAATCTTAGTATTAGGAAGAGATTGATAGGAGCCAGGTGGTAGCAAACATTCTCTTGAACACCCTGGTTCTTATTTTGATTTGGAACTGAAGCAGGAAAATTAGAATGGGGAACAAAGGCCTTAAGCTCTATCCCTCCACTTTACTGTCTTGACTGGAATGTCACAAACATGACTACTTCACTCACCACCTGTTTCTCAGTTTCCAGCTCTCCAATTTCCTCTAATTGAGACAAACAAAACCATCTCAACCAGACTTGGAAGGAAGCCTTACTGACTTAAGAGTGATCAACAAGGCCATTGTAATATCTTTATCATAAATTTCCATTATGGCTTTGGACCTCCTTCCCAAATCTCCATGTAGCCCTGACAGTTCCAGGAGGACCATAAAAGAAGCCACTGTCTGGAGAAGATGGACAAGGGTGAGCAGGGCCAGCAGTCACCCCACCAGTGTCAGAAGCTAAGGACTACCCTATCCTCCCTCTCTAGCCTAGATTTAATAAAAACCTCTTACCTGGACTCCATCAGGGATCTCGTTCTTGGAGGCCACCCATCTCACTTCTCAAGTGTGTACTATCACTTTAATAAATTTCCTGTGTTTTGCTATATTTTTCTGCCATGTTCTTGAATTCTTTCTTGTTCTGTTACAAGAACCTGGACCTCTGTATTGTACTGAGGCCTCCCTGGGCTTCCCTGGGTGCTTCCCCCCATCAGAACCATATTCAGGTAAAGGGTGATATTGCTATGTTACAGAATTACATGATTATGATTTTTAATAAAAGATTTTCTAATAAAAAAGGGGCATTATTTGTGCTGGATCCCTGTATTTCTAGTATTTCAAGCCAGCTATAAAGTTGTGTTTACTTGTCCATATTAACTCTCAAAATAATTTTTCCTACTTTTAAGAAGCTCTTTAACCCTTGACACCTGTTATGCAGCCTAATCCCTCCCTAATTGCCCTCACTACTGATCTCCTTCCCCAATCTTTGAATCTCAAAAAAAGTTGTCATCAACCTCTATCATAAACACTTTAATGATAGATTCAGATTTTAACTATATTAATTTACTATGGCTGACATTACAAAGTGCCACAGACTAAGTGGCTTAAACAATAGAAATTTATTCCCTCACAATTTTGGAGACCAGAAACCTAAAATCAAGATATCAAGGACTGGCTTCTCCTGAGGCCTCTCTCTTTGGCTCTTGGATGGCTTGCTTTTCCTCCCTAGTCTTCACATAATCTGCCCTTCATTTGTGTCTGTGTCCTAATCACCACTTCTTATCAGGACACCAGTTATATTGGATTAGGACTTATTTATAGGAATCACTTTACTTAAATAACTTTTTAAAGACCTTTTCTCCAAAAATTCTTGTGAAGTATGGAGGGTTAAGCCTTCAATACCTGAATTTCAGGAATACATAGTTCACCTCATAACAATAACAGAATAAAATATGATAAATGAGTCTATTTTGTTATAGATATGCAGATGTAAATGTGAACAAATAAAGAAATGGGGAGGGAGTGATAACTGAAGTTGACTTTACCAATATTATGAGAGAAAATAGGGGATAGAATTCAAATAATGCTTTTATAAAGAGAAATGGAGAGGATTAGAGCATCCTTTGCTTTAATAATACAACCCACCTCCTTGGCAAGGACTCATCCATGGCCACACATGGCTAAAGAGATGGAGGGAAACAGAAATTGCATTTTCCAGTTTGACCTGTGGGAGCCCATTCAAACTGAGTGTATCTAAGAAAAGAGGTTATTTTAAATGAGCACTATTGCCCTGGCCAGATAACTCAGTTGGTTAGAGCATCATCTAAATAGACTACAACTGAGAGTTTGATATCTGGTTAGGGTGCACACAAGAAGCAAACAATGAATGTTCTGCTTCTTGAATAACTAGGTAGAACAACAAATTGACATCTCTCTCTCTCACCAAGAAAAGAAAATCAATCAATAAAATTTAAAAATAAGGAAAAAATGGGGCACTATTAAATTTTATTTAGGCTTTTTTAAACCTCATATTAGTGTTACAGAGCTCACAAAAACTGTAAGTGAGCAGACCAGGGCCCATCCAAGTAGTACCTTAATGAAAGACCCAACAATTAATGCTGGAAGGAGCAAATCCTTATTTACAATGTTCCAGCCCAGGGTGGGGAGCTGCTCAGAGCACCTCAGCTCAGAGCCCACTTTTCCCATGAGACCCAGCACTGTTCCCCACAAGGCTACTAGCCAAAAGCCCCAAAAGTTTTCCACATCCTTATCTTAAGCCGGCTGCGCAAACAATTCTCCAATCTTTCTGGATCAAAGTTGCCATCCTTACACAGCAGCTGTCTCCTTCAGGATCTAGGATACTTGTCCATCAGCCTCTATTTAATAGTCAGAAAAAAAGCACATGCCGTGTTTCTCTGGATCATGGTGAAACTCAGGAAAGGTACAAGTCTTAATTGTCCAAGTAAAGATCCAGGTATAGCAGGACAGGATCTTGCAAGGAAGTGGTTTGCAGCTTCCCAGGCCACATGACCTCCTTCCTCACTATAAACTAGGTCCTACACAGCAGAAACTTTCCTTCTCTCTCTAAATAGCATGGCCAAAACTGCTCTCAAGCCACATGATCAAGAGGCCCCTCATTGCTGCCATACATGAATTTAAATATTCATTCTGCTCTTCTTCCAGAACCCCATTTCCAACTCCTCCCACAATTAGCTACCTCTGCCAGCTATCACACATCTTCTGACTTTCTCAATTGCCATTGTTAGCTTGAGCAGCCTTGGCCCCCATAAGGGAATCAATCACCTTACTGCTTCTCACATACAGACCCTATAACCAGGACCACCTCCATGCTACATCATGGGTTAAAGTCACACCCGTCACCCTGGCTTGGAGTAGCAGGCAAACTATTTAGCATGGCTATAAAGTTAGCCAACTGTTATCGATATGCAAAGCACGTCTCAACAGATGTGCCTCCCTATCCCCCAAGCATGGCTGTGGGGGGTTTTCCCATATTCCTGGGCACCCCAAGTTCTGAACACCCATTACATTAGGATAACTGGGGAGTGTCTGTGTGTCTCTGTGTGTTTATGTTTACTTGGTATGTATAGTATATCTGACATACTGAGGAGTGATTAACATGTGTAAAATTTAAGGACTGATTAATAAACAACACTCACTTAGTCATTTAAAGTAGAAATAGAGCTTTATCAGTGCCTGAGAAGTTCCACCTATCCCACACGCTAAGCCCTAGCCAAAAACTCCCTACTCCCTACTGAGGTAAACATTTTTCTGACTTTTTGATATTTACTCCCTTGCTTTAGTTAAAATTGTTATCATGTGTGTGATTTTTTAAGATTTATTTCTTTTTAATCATTATATAAATGAAATATACATCCATATTAATGTATTTTTTACTTCAATTTCTAACTGTGCAACATTCTAATGTAATTTGCTTCTCATTTATCCTATGTGTTGCCCTCACTGTATAAGTGAAACTCAAGTTCCCTGCTTTTGGAAGTAGAAGAAAAATTGCTTCAGTTTCATTTATTTTTGGGTTATTAGGCTCATATATAATCTGGCTTATGGATTCCTTACTGCTCTATCAAATCTGGATTACTTTTCAGTTTCTTTTTAATAGATTATTTATTTAAACAAGGAAGGTAAAGAAGGTAACTCCAAATACTTAGCCTAGGACATTATTTAAAATAAATCTCAACTATATATTTCAATAATTAAAGTGGAAACACTTGGACGTCAGGGGTTTATTTTGTTTGTTTGCTTGTTTTGCTTTTTTTCCTTTTATTGTGTAATGATAAATACAATGCAAAAAATACATTTTTAAACATGTAATTCTGAATTTTGAAAGCTTCTCATCTATGAAACAACCATGGAAGACACTACTGAATTAGTTGTACTCTATAGGAAAAAGTAAATAATTGGTAGACATGAGATAAAGTAAATATCGATAATTACATTTCCCTATTGCTGCTCTAACAAACTGCCACAAATTTATGGTTTAAAACAACACGAATGTTTCCCCTTGTCATTTTGGAGGTCAGAAGTTCAAAATAAATTTTAAGGGGTTAAAATCAAGGTATTGGCAGGGCTGGTTGGTTTTGGATGCTCCATGGTAGAATTCATTCCTTTCTATTTTAGCTTCTAGATGCTGCAGCATTCCATGGCTTCTGACTGCTTCACCCCATTTTTCCTTCTATCCTCAGATGGCCCTCTCCTGCCACCTTTGACCTCTTTTCTCTCTCTTTAAAGAAACTGTGATTACATTGAAATCAACCAGGTAATCCAGGACAATCTTTCCACTCTCAGTGTTCTTAATTTTGATCACATGTGAAAAGGGTTTACTCTAAAAGGTTAAGAGAAACAGGTTTCAAGGATTAGAATGTAGACATATTTGGGGGACCATTAGAAACAAAAATAAACTAAAATGAAAAAAGATCCCAGCCCCCTTCATACTTACACAGATTTGAATAGTATTGTTTACATAATTTGAGATTATATTTCTTTCTATATGGCTTAATCCACATTACCTGGTGCTACAAGGAATTATAGTAAATTTTCAGTCATGTAAATGCTATAAGTTTGATTTTTAATTTAATAAACCATCAATAAACAGAGCATAGAATACATAATTAAAACTATTCAATAATAGATGTATGCACTTTTCACATGTAAAATATCTTCATAAAAATAAAAAAGTATTAAATATTTTTAGAGAGAAAAAAGGAAGAATTAAGGCAAATATTTTTTCTTACTTTCAGGGCAAAAAATAAATTATTCTCTCTAAAAGTTTTAAATCAAGATATTTAGATAAACATATAAGATATAAGGTTTTAAAGGCAGGTCTAGAAAGGAGAAAAAAATAAAAATCAACAAAATGTGAAAGTTGATTGGGAAATGGCCTAGTAAATTCACTAATGATCTCATCTTTTACAGTGGGAAGGAACATATGTTTTATAAAGTTGATGAATCTAGGATAAAAATCTATATTACATGAAGTCATAAAGGCTATTTTGTCATTTGTTTTTCAATGTAAATCTGAGATTGATTTCTGATTTTTCCTCATCCATTTTAGCCTTCAGGGTTTTGGCTTTCGTAGGACTCATTTTGTAGGCTCCCTTGTCAACTTGGTTCAGCCAAAGGGAAGTCCTGGAAAGTGGGGTAAAGACAAAAGAAAAAGCCAGCTCTGCCTGATAGCCCCTTCCTCAGATAATCTAAAGGTTGCCTGCTACATACAATATACAATTTATCCCTTCAGCGGTAACTTCCGCTCTTAGGACTGGTTAACACTGTATATGGGATCTAGTATCGCTCGCTACGCTGCTACTAATTATTTGCAGATCTGTTCTATTTTTAAATGTCATGGTTCTAGTTAAAAACAGACAAACAAATGAAACAAAAACATCTATGTTTAAAGTGAGAATACATAAGATAGCATTATTTACCCCTGTTTTATAGAGTGATTATCAACAAGCATTTTTTTAACTACCTAAGGTGTGCAGGGAAGTATATGAGGTACTTGAGATATTTGGGTAAATAAAATGAAATATTTGCCTAGAAAACTTACACAAGTCATATGCATATAAATATAATCCAAATATCTGTACACATTAATGGTGATGAAGGCATTTGGGCAGAAAATCGTAGCATATACAGATTTTTTACTATGACAAAAATATAGTTAGTCAAAATATCAAGTTTAGATTTAGCACCGCATTTGTTTTATTATCTCACTTACGTATTTCACGTAACATAACGTTGTACTATATATTTGTAATTTATTTTACTTCTCTACAAGCACAGTTCAGCAGTAACTTTCTCAGTCTCTCAGAGAGTTTTCACTAAATCGACAAGCAAACTAAGTAAAACAAACTATCAATTCAGCTAAATAATTGGTCAAAAGTCAATTCTGTTAAGAAACCGTTTTGACTAAAGTGGCTTGTTGTTTGAGGAAGTTAATTTTTCAATTCAGTCAATGCTTTTAAAGCAATTTTGTGTGTATACTAACAGCTTTTTGGGGGACTAAGGAATCCTATTTCCTGCCTGAAGTAACTAGCATTAATGGAAATCTCTTTGAATGGCATTCTCTTATAGACAGAAAAAAAATCAGTGGTATTCCAAGTAAGAAATAGTAAACATAGTAACATTTTCTTTTTGCAACATGAGGTAAAATAAATTTAAGAGACTAAAAGCCCAGGTACAAATAATTATACCTAAAATTGGTTAATTACAACTCAGATATAAGTGGAAAGTGTCCAATTGCAACTGAAATTGCTCAATTGCCTGAACAATTATCAAATTGCAGCAGTAATTATTGGCTGCTACTTTCCTCTGTAAAATAAATTTATTACTCATATATGTATTTTAAATCTCAAGTACAAATCATTACACGTTTGAAATTTGGTTCAAAGCATTGCTAATTCCTATCTTGTTGATATGCTTGAAAATATTTCTGAGTGCTGTCTAAAATTATGTTATAAACAGAATTAACAATCAATGGACTCCATATTATACCAGCATAATTAGTTCTCTTCACTTATATATTATATTCTGGATGTTTATAGATTAAGTTTTAGTAAATAAAAAAAGATGTCTGTAAAAGTTTATTAAACATAGAGCATTCATTTTCATCTGGTGAACCAGCTTTATCAGATTTTATTAAGCAAAGTTATTTTTAAAAAGTAAATTGTTAATATCATATATATTGCTCCAAGTATAAGACCGTGCAGTGCTTATTAAGGAATAAAAATAATAAAAACTGCAAAATTTGATTTACAAATAATTTATAGTTTTCACATAGTAGTTGCTCAAAATAAGTGATATATGTAATTAAGTTAAATTCCAAAAGACAAGGATAGATGGGTAACATAAATTTAATGACATTAAAAAACTGAGCATAACTACTTCTCATTGCAACTCCATCATATATTATTTTTCCTAAATATTTTGGGCATAATATTCTGAGTCTAAGAAATAAAAACAATTTAAACAGAGATTGTTGTTAAAGAAGAGTTTTATGAGTAACATCTGTCAAGAAAAGAAAAGTAAATAAATTTAAAAAATAAGTAAATAGAAATCATGGGATGGAGAAATGAAGAAAAGATTTTGCTAAGGTAGTTGAAAGGGTATTTTGAAGTTTACACTTTCAGGTTGGTTTGTACCACAGTAACTTACCATATCTATTAAAATGCCTTTTATCCTGAGAAAATTTTGAAGAAAATAATCTGAACATTACCTATTAATCGCTGCTTGGAAACTTGGCAATTAAATAAATTTTAGTTTTATTTAATCATTCACCCAACAAGATGTTTATAGTGAAAATATAGATAGATCTTTTGTCCCTTTTTTAAATTGTGGAAGTCACCTACTGTATTGGAAAGAGTAAGTTTCAAGGTTCTAATATAAGCAATTGCCCTCTTTAAATCTGAAAATTTGAATCAGTGGTTTAGCTCCTCTTACTTTGATTCCCTAATCTATAAATTAAGGGAATTATCTCCTTATGGTATGGATTGTGTTCCCCCAAATTTAAATGTTGGTATCCTAATGCCTACACCTCAGAATCTGACTTTATCTAGAAATAGGGTGTTTGACATATAATGAGTTATGATGTAGTCATACCAGAATAGGGTCGTCCTATTAATGTAGTATGACTGGTGTCCTCACAAAAGTAGAAATTTGGAGACTATTATGCACAAGAAGAGAATGCCATGTGAAAGCAAGGACAGCTACTGGGGTGATACAGCAGAATCCCAGAAGCACCAAAGATAACTGGCAAACTACCGGAAGCTGAGACAGAGGCATGGAAAAGAGTCTCCCTGACAGACCTCAGAAGAAACTTCCCAACCTTAAAAACACCTTACTCTCAGGTTTCTCATTTCTAGGACTGTGAGAGAATACACTTCTGTTGTTTAAGCCACTCAGTCTGTGGTACTTCCTTATAGCAGCCCAAGTGCACATAGTCCTATCAATCTAAGTATTTGAGTTCCTGCTTCCTCATCAGGTAGGTACAGCAAGTAGAGTACAGGCTAATGCAGCAAGAATGCCATCAAAGGTGATTTTAACATATAGTAGTTTTTAATTTTCCTACCTTCAAATGAGTTTCAGAAAATACCTTCTTATCCATTCTTCAGCAGAGGAAAGAAAACTTGTATCTGAAATTTTTAGTAATGAAGGGTTTATTTGAACAGCAGACATGTCTATGGATTTGGCTTATCGTTGTACTGATTTTTGTTACTTAATATACATATATAATTCACTTTTATAATAGCTCATTTACACAAAACCTTAACTGTAGAAAGAAACGTATTGCAGAAAAAAAGTTTTTTAAAGGGATTACCTCCCAAAGCTTTGTTATCTTTCCCTCCATGACCAACTGACTATTGTTATTATTTTTGAAAAAAAAGGAACAATGTGTAGAAGAAAATTGTTGCTTACTATAATAATGATTAAATGGTAAAAAGAACAAAGTGTTGATTTAAATTAAATCTGAAATATATGATCAAAAAATATATGCTAAAACAATTTTTCAGCTTTTCAATTCAAAACTAGTAGTCCATATTATGTTAAAAAGTTATCCTTTGGAAAGGTGAAAATTCCATGATTCCAATATTTTCATTTAAGATAGTTCTACTTCAGAACATAAACTAATTTGATACTTGCATGATTTAATTTACTACATTTATTTTTATTATTATTTTATCTATTAATAATTTAGTTTGGTTCAGAGTACCATAGTTTTATTTAATGTAATACTTATGTTCAAGTTGCATAAAATTAGCCTGATTCATTCTTCTTTTAATGTAGATACATTTTAATATAGATACCCTTATCAGTGCCATTGGCAAATCACATGAAAATCAATGGGATATTTCCTTACTGAGGACAATCATGGTGCCAGATGGGATATATTGGCACTCACTTTCTGATAAAATGACATTGAGTAAGCCCGGTTGCACAGACTGACAATGACCAGAGTGGAGAGCATAGGGGGATAAAGGAGGAAAGAAAGGGAAGGGTCTAATCAATGAACAGGTATAAATGACCCATGGAGAAGGACAACAGGGTGGGGACTGACTATGATAGTGGGGTGTTGGGGCAGGAGAGAGCAATGGGCGGTGGGGGGAGAATTGGGACTACTGTAGTAGAACAATAATTTTAAAAAAATAAAAAAGAAAGTAAACAAAATATTTTAAAAAGAAAATAAAAGAAGGAAAATCTGTGGTTTCTTTTTTTTCCCCCAGAAAACATTATTTAATAGCTGCCACATAAATTTATTGCCATAGATTGTCAACAGTGTCAGTTTGACCATCAAGAACACATTACCTCTATCCACTGCTAGGAGAAAACTGTCAATAATATTGATTACAGATATATCCACGCCAAGAAAAAGGTGAACACTGAGTTTGAGACAGCAAAAAACCCCAAAGCATATAGTTCCAAAATGGCACTTCAGTCTTCTAAGTTACTTTAAAAAAAGACCTGAACTAGTTAATTTAGATCAAGTTATTTCTTTAAATATTTGTTGACACTTGTTTGTCAGGAGCAAAGACTACAAAAGGAGAGACTTAACTTTACCATCAAAAACTCAGTCTTAGTATAATTGATTGGAGTGGTATTTTGGAAATGTATATTAAATAGAAAAAATAATAAATGAAAATTCCACTTTTGACATATATATATATATAAAATACATTCCTTGATTATTTTAAGAATATTTTATTGATTATGCTATTACAGTTGTCCCATCTTTTCTCCCTTTTATCCCCCTCCACTCTGCACCAACTCTCCCATCAGCATCTCCTGCCCCTGTAGTCACATCCCTACGTCATACATATAAGTTCTTTGGCTTCTCCATTTCCTATACTATTATTAATTCCCCCTGTCTATTTTGTGACTGCCAATTATGCTTATCCCCTGTACCTTTTCTCCCTTTCTTCCCCCACCCTCTCCCTTCTAATAACCCTTCATGTGATCTCCATTTCTGTGATTCTGTTCCTGTTTTAGTTGTTTGCTTACTCCTTTTGTTTTTGTTTATTAGGTTCAGTTGTTGTTAGTTGTGAGTTTGATGTCATTTCAATGTTCATAGTTTTGACCTTCTTCTTTTTCTTGGATAAGTCCCTTTAACATTTCATTTAATAAGGGCTTGGTGATGATGAACTCCTTTAACTTTACCATATCTGGGAAGCGCTTTATCTGCCCTTCCATTCTAAATGATAGTTTTGCCAGATAGAGTATTCTTGCATGTAGGCCCTTGCCTTTCATAACTTTGAATACTTTGTTCCAGCCCATTCTTGCCTGTAAGGTTTCTTTTGAGAAATCAGCTGAGCCTATGGGAACTCCTTTGTAGGTATCTGCCTCCTTTTCTCTCGCTGCTTTTAAGATTCTCTCCTAATCTTCAATCGTAGGTAATTTAATATTAATGTGTCTTGGCGTGTTCCTCCTTGGGCCCAACTTCTTTGAGACTCAGCTTCCTGGAATTCCTGGAAGTCTATTTCCTTCTCCAGGTTGGGGAAATATTCCTTCATTATTTTTTCAAATAAGTTTTCAATGCCTTGATCTTCCTCCTCCTTCTGGCATCCCCATAATTCTGATATTGGAATGTTTAATGTTGTCCCAGGGGTTCCTAAGACTCTCTCCATTTTTTGAATTCTTGTTTCTTCATTGTGTTCCAGTTGAATGTTTATTTCTTCCTTCTGTTCCAAGTTGTTGATTTGAGTCCCGGTTTCCTTCCCTTCACTGTTGGTTCCCTGTATGTTTTTCTTTATTTCACTTTTCATAGCCTTCACTTTTTCCTCTATTTTGTGTCCATACTCAACCATTTGTATGAGCACCCTGATTACCAGTGTTTTGAACTCTGAATCTGATAGATTATCTATCTCCTTGTCGTTTAGTTGTTTTGTGTTTTTTTTTGGAGTAATTTTTTTTACTCATTATTACTTTTTTTATTATATTTTATTGAGTATCCTTATTACAGTTGTTCTATTTTCCTCCCTTTATCCCCCTTGCCCTGCACCCCATCCCTTCATCCCCACACCTCTTAGTTCATGTCCATGGGATGTACATATCAGTTCTTTGGCTTCTTAATTTCCTATACTATTCTTAGCCTCCCCCTGTCTTTTTTTTTGGGGGGGGGTCAAAATTTTTCCACCATCACATTCCACAACCCCACTCACCCGACCTCCCACCCTCAATCCTTCCCCCATTTGGCTTTTTCATTGGGTCCTTCATGCATGTTCCTTGATGACCCTTCCCCTCCCGTTCCCCTGTCATTCCCCTCCCTGCTCCCCTCTGTTTATGATCAATTCTTTCATTTGGGCCATATTTGTTTTTCTTGGAGCACCTGTTAAGTTGTAAGGGGTGGAGCCTTAGGTATTTGCCAGGACAGGGAAAATACCCACCTCCCTAGGTTCTGGCACTGTCTGTGTGGGAGGGGTAAGAGAGGGCACAATGCTGCTTCCTCTGCTCTTTCCTCACTTTCAGTCACTTCCCCCACTACCCACAAGCAAATTGGGCCCTTTTGGTGCTGATTCGTGAGTGAGTACATTTGTGTACATTCAAGGACCCGGTGTGTCTTTCCAACAAATTCTCCTGTAGGGCTGGGATTTTCTCCCATCCCCATGACCCCCACAGGTTTTTATAGCCAGGGGTTTTGAGGCTTTAGTTTCCTGCATTGGAGCCCTGGTTGTGCCATCTGCATTTCTCCTCAGTTGTTCCTTCCAGCTTATCAGCACACAAAAGTGGGACTGCTCGGTCCACCAGCTGCCACCTTGGCGGGCCCTAGTCTGCCGCTTTGCCCTGAGTCCTCTCCACACCGGCTACCCATCTCCTCCCCTTCTACCTATCCGGATAAATGTTTCTTCTTTAGCTCCTTTGTTGTCGGACTTTTATACAGTTTGATTTTCTGGGCGTTCTGTTTTTTTTTTGTTTTGTTCTGTTTTTTTAAATTTGTTGTCCTTCTTTGCTTGTATGAGGAAGCAAAGTATATCTACCTACACTGCCATCTTGGCCATAAGTGTTGGTTTTTAACTAAATGTTGATCCATTCCTTCATTATTGATAATGGAAATAGTTTAACCATTTTGTAAGCAAATATTCTAATGAGTATAAAATGTTTATAATATTTCACTAAATATCCTAAATAATCTACAAGATGACAGGAAGCATATACTAAATCTAGAGACATTCATTGCACTGCAATATAAATAGAGTGGTTTTACTTAAGTGTTTAAGAATGGCAAATGTTAAAAGCGTTATTAGAAATCTATTTGAGAGAAACCCCACAGCAGCTTGGTTTATCTTTAATATTTTAATTATTAATATTATGTTACACTAGAAAATACAAAAGTAAAAGTGAAATTATCAGTTTATAGTCTTCCAAATAAATGCATGATTCTTAAAATAATAATTTGCTACAATGTTTTATGCATTAGTATAATGATTATATAACATGATATATTATAGAGAAAACAAAAATTACATAATATAAACAAAAACTAGAAAGACTGACTTCTTGTGGTTTATTTTAGGAATTTTTAAACTTTAGGGATGAAGATGTTTTATAATTTGTATAATGTTGTCACATAAACCACTAGTTTAAAACTCCAGCTTCATTCACAGTTGTTTATTCCTTCAGCCAGCATTTACACTGCACACTCTCTGCCAGCAGCATATTAGGTTCTGCAAACCCATTAGGTAAAAAAAAAAAAAAAAAATCATATTTTTATCTCAAGGATTCCAAGGTCTAGTAAACAAATTAATTTTAATACAGAATGATACATTTTTGATGGATTTATATACAGGTTGTTGCAAGAGGTAATTGTAGGAGAACATTCCCCTAAAGGTTGCTCTGAAGAGGTTCTCTTGAGGAGGTAATATGAACAAATAACTTAAAAATATATTTGGCTTTGTTTTTTTATTTTTTCATTTTACTTATTATTAGGGATAATTCTTATTTGAGCCTTCTATTTTGATTAAAATCATTAAAATATACATCTAGTTAAAAATCTATGCCCTTACATACCATTACTCTTCAATACTCATCATCAGGAACCACACATATCTATCTAGTCTCCTCTCAGGTGAAGGTAATGAAATAAACAATAAGATACAAATTGTTTTAACACTTCAAACTTTGACTTGTAAATCACCTTAATATGCTTAATACTAAATTAATTAACTGATAAATAGCAATGCCATACATAATAGCAATGATATTAAATGAAAAATAAACAATAGCAATGATAAAGAGCTGCAAGAACTCCATTTTGCGCTGCTTCTGTGATCATGAAAACATATTGAATTTAAATAATCTTATTATTAAAAGAATTAAGAAAGTAAAGAATAATGTTGAGATTATTTCTGGGGATTGGATAATATCATTAAATATAAAATTTTAGTAATTTTTTTCTTTTTTTCTAGAAATAAATTCATAGAAGAGCCAGGTAAGTGGAAGAGACAGAGGCAAAGAGCCTTAAATAATGAATAATGGGCTTGGACTTCATTTTAGATATTAATATTATTCAGACTTACACTTTTTCCTACAGGAAACAGGTGTTAAATTTTATTGCACTGCTAAAATCATACCTGGAAGTCCATCATAAGAAGCAAATAAAGTCAAAGCTACTTTTTGGAAGCAGCAATGAGGTGATCAGAGTCCCATGGCTTCCTGACTCCTGCATTCCCTCAGAGTTCCAAAAAGGACAATTTGAATATCTCTGCCCATAAAGACTGAAATTACCATTAGAATATGTCTATGTGTTTGATGAGATTTGGGGTGACCTTCAAAGAAGTTCTTAGAAAGAACTTCTATATATATAATATAATATATATAAATATATATAATATAACTATATAATATATAGTTATATAATATATATAACTATATAGTATATTAATATATTATATAATCTAATCATCAGGCCTCATTCGACTTTTACCAATTACATGAATAATACCTTTGATAGCAAAAGGATTCTGTTCATAATCACACATTGCATTTAGTTGTCATGTGTCTTTAGTCCATATCATTCTAAAATGGTTCCTCAGATTTTTATTGACTTTCATGACCCTGACACATTTAAAGACTTTTAAGCCAGTTATTTTGTAGTACACTCATCAATTTAGATTTCATGATTCCTTATAACTAGATTCAGAGTATGCATCTTTGGCAGGAATACCACACAAGGATGTTGTGTTCTTCTTATTGTATCCTTCGGGATGTGCTATGGACGTAATTGTGTCCTCCACCACCAAATTTAAACTTTAAAGCCCTAACCCCTAATTGGTTATATGAGGAGAGACCCAAAAAGCAGAATTCATGTATAAAAAATTGTGTATTTATTCTTACATGTTTAAACATCATGCATCTTCAAAGTATTCTTCATTTCATGTAATATACCTATCAAGATTTTTTTTTCCACTGCTCAGAACAGTTTTTAAACTCATTAATTTTGATGCCTTTTAGGGTTTCTGCCATTCTGTTGTTTCACCTCTTCCACATAGGCAAAATATTTCCCTTTGCAGATGGTTTTCATCGGGAGAAACAAACAAAAATCACTCGGGGTGAGATCAGGTAAATAGGGAGGGGGGTACAGGGGTCATGCCATTCTTGGTCAAAAACAGATGAACACTCAGCATGGTGTGGACAGATGCACTCATAAATCACCCATCATGAAATGGGCAAAAGCACTGAGTCTTTAAAAAAAAATTCGCTGAAGCTGAATACAGCCTCTCACAACAACGCCAGCTGGTACACTGAATCAGATGGGTTCCTAAAACGCTTGCCTAGTTGGGGAAGTCCCTACTACAAGGAATCTGGCCTCCAGATTATAATTCCAGTTGTTTTGGGTCTTCCCTTATATTTGGAAATAGGACCTTTAATTAGGGTTAAGTGATATAACCAAGGTGGATTCCTTATCTAATGAGATTTATGACTTTATAAGAAGAGGAAGAAAGAGATCTTTCTCCATATGCACTCAGAGAAAAGGCCATGTGTGGACAAAGTGGTAACCTGAAAGGCAGGAAAGAGACCTCACCAGAAACTGAATCCTTCCAGAACCTTGACCTTGGACTTTCCAGTCTCCAGAACTGTGAGAAAATCATTTCTTATTGTTTAAATCACCCAGTCTATGGTATTTTGATGTGGTAGCCTAAACAGGCAAAGACAGGTGGTATATATTTCAACTGGTCCCATTACTAATGATGTTATTTGGATAACTAAATAAAGGTGGTGTGTGCCAGGCTTTTCCATTACTTCCCACTCTATAATTAATAAGTATTTTGTGAGAAAGTACTTAGAAACTACATAAACATCTAGTTATTAATTAACTCGATTTATTCTATTTATATCTTATGGAGTAAAGGTTTTCTATTTTATTTATGGTTTATCACTTGTTACTGTAATTATATTGTTATCCCTTCTTCTATCAGTGCGAGTGCATTCAAGCTGGGTTTTGTGTTTGACTTGTCCTCATATTTTTTGAGCATTTGTTTGCTTTCTGGTACCACAAGATACTCCATGCTTATCCTTTATTTACGCTGCCCAACCTAGCCATTTCTCCAAGGGTACCTTGTTACTTTTAGTGGAAAATAGTATTTCAAAGTCAGTTCCTGGGCACTGAGTGTCCTAATTACTGTTGCAGTGAGTTGTTCTCAGGTCATCTCTATAGACATAGGTAAGATACAGAGAGATAGATATAAATATAAATACAGGCATAGACACAGACCTACATTTATTTATTTATTTATTTATTTATTTATTTATTTATATTGGGAAATTTAAAGTGTTGACAGTTATATAAATGTATTTTGCATGTATGTGCTATGTGTGTGTGTGTGTGTGTGTACGTATATATATAGACATTCCACAATGCAGACACAGCAGGTTTTTTAGTTATATTTGTCCTTGAATTATATTCTATTAGAGATGCAATCAATATATATTTTTTAAAGTTTTCCTATATGCTAGAAATAAACAGTTACAATTAAGACTTTACTTATAAGAGAAAAAAATACCTGGAAATTAATTTCAGAAATGTGCAGGATTTATGTAACCAAACCTATCAGGCTTTACCAAGACAATAAAATTCTTCTAATAGTAAAAACAGAGCTAAAGTTATATACATATATCTCCAACCAATTTTTGTGTTGGGGGTAGGTAAAGTGCATCCCAAATACAATATTGACTTGTTTTCTGTTTTGGTAAGAGGTAGAGGCAAGAAGAACAAAGATATTACATTAAAAAGAATGCTCTTACATATGAAAAGATGAACAGTGTCACTAATCATCAGAGAAATGCAAATTAAAATGACAATGAGATTTTATCTAACACCTGTCAAAATGGCTATCAACAAATAACAAGCGCTGGAGAGGATATGTTGAAAAGGTAACCCTTTTGCACTGTTGGTTCAAATGCAGATTGGCGTAGACACAATGGAAAACAATATGGAGCTTCCTCAAAATCATTAAAAATGGAACTGCCTTATGACTCAGTGACTCCACTTCTGGGTATATATCCAAAGAAACACAAAACACTAATCTCAAAGAATATATGGACACCTGTGTTCATTGCAGCATTATTTATAATAACTAAGCTGTGGAAGCAACCCAAGTAGATAAAAAACTGTGAGATTTTATATATATATATATATATATATATATATATATATATATATATATATAATGGAATATTACTTTGCCATAAAAAATAATGGAACCTTATCATTTGTGACAGTATGAAGGACCTAGAAGGTATTATGCTATGTGAAATAAGTCAAAGAAAGACAAATACCATATGATTTCACTTATACATGGAATCTAACAAAATAAGCAAACAAAATCAAAACAGACTCAAAATATATAGATGCAGAGAATAGACAGATGGTTACCAGAAAGGAAGTGGGGTTGAGCGACGGGGTGACAAAAGCAAAGGGATTAAGAACTACAATTTGGTGGTTACAAAATAGTACTGGGATGTAAAGTGCAAGATAGGGAATAATATTGTAATAACTATGTATGGTGCCAGGTAGGTACTATACTTATCAAGAAATCAAATCATGAATTATATAAATGTTATATATCTCTGAAATTAATACAAACTAATATTGAATATAAACTGTAATTGTAAAATAACATTAAAAAATAAAAATAAAGAAGAAAGATATTATAGATGTGGGAATAAAGATGCATTAGAACAAAGAATGATGGGGCTAAAGATTCTAATTAGACATTCACAAAACTCCATTAAAATATCCTAAGGGTGTTGAAAATGAGAAATTTAAGGAAAGTCATAAGTTCTTGACAGCTACTTAGCTTTGAGTGGTGGTTAATAAAATAAAAGATTAAAATTTGAAATTCTGATACGTTAATATTTAGGAATAAAAAATATATCCAATCAGTCAGTGAATCTTAAGGAATGGCAATGGTAGAGCTCCGCTGAGGGAAGCTGAATATAGTATAAAGAATAAGATAGCAAGGAAACTTCCATCAAGGTATAAAATGCTTAAAAATGTCAATTATCAATGTTGTAAATGGGTAAATTAAATGAAGAGAAGAAAATGCTTGGAGAAAAAGCATAATAGCCAACGTTTTCTAGACTACAAAATTAAAATTGCATTTTCAAGAGGAAAATAATTATGTGATTGCTTTGAAATTCTTTCATATCTGCACCAAATAACTTTTATCTTAAATATTTTCTAAATATGAAAATTGATAAAACACAAAATAGATGTAAAAGTACACATTTTTATTAAAATGATTATATGATTTTATACATAATTTGATATATAAAATTTTATAATTTAGAGGATAATATAATTATAACACATTCTTTCCTTAAAATGCCAGCTTAATATACTAGTTGACCTCAGAGTTGTTAATAATTATTGAATTCCAGGGGCATTCACCTGCATGAAACACAAGATTTAGGAGTATGCCTGCTTACATTTAATGTAAAAATCCATCCTTTAAGTAATTATTATCAATTATAAACCAAAAATATAGTGTAAAATAATTTTTAAAATTAAATTTCCATAAAGATAAAATATTAGTAATGAATATTGCAAACTAAAGATGGGCAAAAATGCAAATTTCACACAGGAAATATCAGTGAACCACGTTTGAACTGCTCAATCTGATTGTCTTGCAGCCTTTCAAGGCTGGGCAGGTTCACTCAGGATTTGGGCAGACTGAAGAAAATGAGCGGAGTTGTGAAGGTGCCTGAAGTGCCTTTATTTAAGGGTGGGGTAATCCACACTGCTGCAAACCACATATCATGAAGCGGGAAGTACCAACTCCCTTATATACTAAATATACAGAAAGCCTGTAGGCTGCCAAAACATGTAACAAAGAATGATCCTGCACATGTGAGCCCATTCAAGGTTATGGGAATACTGCTTTTCAGACCCAGTCTCAAGGCTGTGAGAATGCTGCTTGTCTTAGGTGCTAAGACTCCATTTATCCTACACTGATAAAGGTTATAAAAATTTGTCATAATATAGAAAAAGAGACTATTTTAAAGAGACACAATGTTGTTGTAATTCTTAGTTGTTAGTCCCAACCACTATTGAGAGGAAACCATTTAATACAGCTACTTGGAGTGATTAAATGTGACCAAGTTAGTTGGAAAGGTTTTAATTTATTCCAAAGCAACCAAGATGGTGAATGACGGCTGAACAATAGTTTTGATGAAGGAACCGGAGGACTTACTGCTGTGTTGGAATTGGACCAAGCTCCTAGATTTTGTCAGAATTAAGGATAAAATGTGCTCCTCCAAAGAACAAAACTGACATGGGATCACCTGGCTTCTGTTAGTAGGGCCGTCTGGAAAAGGGAGCAACTACTATAGAAAAATCTTGGAGGTTGATGCTGAATGCTTAGGGTCAGGAGAAGGTAAAAAATTGCCACAGGTGAAACCAAACCCCAAGCTCAGCTGCCTGTCGCAATGAAAGACAAACTCATGAGACAGGTGCTCACGAGTGATTTATTTGAGTTCTGGCATTTTGAGAAGATAGGAGGACCCCTGGCCTCAAAAACTTATCTTAACATCTCAGGGCAGGCAGGAGTTTTTACAGGGGGAGAGAGGGAAAGCAGAACACAGAGATCGAGGAGAGGCTGTGGACATGCAGACAGTGTCCTTGCTGCTCCCTACAGGGATCTTTAACATCAGCACACTGGAACTGGTCAGCGCTAACCAAGTTTCGGCTGTTGAGTGATGTGCATCAACCAAAGTCATGGTCAAGTCATTTCAGTACAAGCATGGACCAGAACGGCTGATGCTTGAAATATGCTTATAAAGAAACTGTTAGTATGTGAGTTCTTTTTATCAGTTTGCTAGTACATTTTATTTCAATTCGACTCCATGGTAAGTGAGAGTAGTGTGAAGTTTTTATTCCCTTTTACACCAGGAATGAAGTTGCAAGAAGAATCTAAGTCAAGGAAACTGAGTTTGAGAAGTCTGAGATAATGAGAATCTCTAGAAAACCTACAAAAGCAGCTGTGAGAGAAGGATCCAGCTTACCCCTTCTAGATCTACAGCACATAAAGCCCACTCACAAACTATCAAAAAAGAACTTCTCATTTACCTCTTATTTCCCTATTGTTCTTGATTTTTCATGAGTTCCAGCATCCATCAAGTACCTGAAGCCAATGTAGGTATTAGTGAAATAAGGAGAAGAAAGGGGCTTTGAACCAGCTTGCCCCCTTTCCCTGAAGCAGAGGTGTGACTGAAATATGTCCTAGCACAGAAGGGAGTCTACACCAAGGACAGAGTCACAGTTGTTTATTATAATCTAATTTTGAGGAAGTCACTAAACATTTGTTGAGCCTCACCAGTACTGTGTCCACAGACATCACTATATGGATTTGATACTGGGCTTGCAAATTCTGACATAAACAGATGGTCTATCTATTATACAATAAGCACAATTAAAATTAAAATTATACAATTTAAATGTAATAGTAATTAATAATATTATTATGGTTCAATTTTTGTTATTTATGACCTAAATAAATAAAACATTTTGAAACTGATAAAATAATTATATCATAAAATACTATCAATTTAAAAGTTAAAAATCTAATCTTGTTTCAACTACTTAAAGCTTTCTCCTAAGATTATATTTCAAATTAGAATTATAAGGGTTAGAGTTGATATTACTCATTTTATCAAGTCATTGAGATCCAGGTCCCTTGACTGGTTAAATTCTATTTATTATGGGGTTATCTTATTTTAAAAATAATATCATATCAGTGCTAATTCTATGACTTAGTAAAGCAAATATCTTCATTTGATAGATTCAGAATTCACTTATATTTTTTTCATTTAGTTAATTATTTAACAGATAGTTATTCAGCACTGAGTAAGTATAAGGACTATTCTTTCTAGACTCTGGGGTTAGAGCAAGGAATGAAATAGAGAAAACCTGTTTTTTCAAGAGCCTATGAGTATAGTTGGGGAAATTGTCAGGGAATGAAACAACTAAAAAAAAAAAAAAATCAAAATAATAAGATTGCCCCTGAAAGAAAATAGAACTTTAGATCTGATGGTATAAAGTCATAGATAATTGATCAGTAACCAAGAAGATTTAGAAAAGACCATGTTGATATGTAGGGAACAACATTCCAGAAAGAGATATAAGCAAATGCTAATACTGAGCAGGAACAAGCAAGCATGAGCTATTTAAGAAAATGCAAGGAGGTCTATGTGCCTGTAGCAAAGGGAACTTTGGGAAGAAATGTGGTCAAAAATAAGAAAAGAGTTTGTCAAAAACAGGAATCAGATAATGTGGAATACAGGGTGTCCTGAAAAGAGCTGCTGATTTATTCTAAGGGAAGCAAGAAATCAGACAAGAAGAATTAGGACAACAGTCCTAGCCAAGGAGTGGCCTGCATTTTCAGGCTTATTCTGGCTTTTGTATGGGGAGAAGACTATGAGGAGGAACCTGAAACAACCAGAGCAGCTAGAACTCTGGAGGGAGAGATTAGGTGACTAGGCCCAATTTGGCAGTCATAACACGTGTTAAAAAGTGGTCAGACTGTGCATATCTGAAGATAGGGTATTCAGTTTTTCCCGATTGCTTTGCTGTGGGAAGTGTGCAAAAATATGGGATCAAAGAGGTAGCCGAACAGTGGTTTGTTGAATGGAGGCATTACTTATTCAAAGAAAACTATGGGACAAGCAGGTCTGAGGAGAAAAATGAAAGAACATGTTTCTGGACTTACTGTGTTTGCTATGTTTATGTCCAAGCACAGTTAGAAGATATGCAACTTTTCTATTTTTCTTCTTAAGAAACAGCTAGGTGACCTACATTAATAAAAATAGATATTATCTATTTTTATTTTAAAAGATATTAATTATTATTAATATATAATATATATTATTTTTATTAATGAATGAAGTCAACTGATGCAAAATAATTATATATTCCATGACTGAATGGAAAGAGCTTTAAAAAGTTTAAAACTGTGGGATAAACTAGAATATACATTCATGTGCTATACTTTGTTATTTAATATATAGGTAGAGACTAGGGTACCTACATGTATTTTGCTCGTTTGTTCTTTGAAGTTTAATACAAAGAATTTAAGTGATAACAATTACACTCCCTCACAGACACTATTAAACTTAGTTCACACATGGAAGGCACACTAAGAAGTAATTGGTGACACAGAAATAAGGGAAAATGGCAATTACTGCCATCCCTATGGGAGACCAAACCTACAAGCAATGCAACTGTGGAGGTTGACATTAAAAGCTCTGGGTAACATGCCCATTTCCTGTCACTCAACCATTCAGTGACTGTTATTCCCCATCCCTTAATAAGCAGATGTCAAGACAGGACTAATTGAGCAAGGATTTTATTAGGGAAAGTGCCTGTGAGAGAGAGAGAGCAAACAGAGTGAAACAAGTAGAGTATATTCAGGCCCTGAATGAAAGACAAAGGGAAGGTGGCTTATGTGCCATTTAAAGAAGTTTCAACAAGGCCCTCATGAAATGCTTGAGCCAAGGTCGTCTGTCAAAGCTGTCTCCTGTCTCCCAGAAGTATGTCCCCTTAGTGTCCTTGTATTACTCCATGTTTGGGTCAAAGCTGCCACAGGCGTTGTGGCCTCAGCATAGAAGCAGTGATGAATTTCAAAGCCCAGTATCTGGGGCCCTTAACCAATGACCTCCTTTGGTTGGAAACAAAGGCTTGTCCTGTGAAGTATTGTCTGTAGATTAGGTGCATATTCTATTGGAACGATGCTTATGAAAAAAAGATAGATCCCACTATTACATAAGAACTGATTGTCAGGAAATAATATTAGCAAAGTAGGAATTTTAAATAAGCCCACTCTCTGTATTTGTTCTGGTTGATATAATAAAACACCATAAAATGGTGGCTTATAAACAGGAAACATTTATTTCTTATAAGCTAAGATGTCCAAGATAAAGGCACCAGAAGACTTGCTTCCTTATTCAAAGCTATTTTTTCTTTTCTGTAATCTCAAAAGGTGGAAGGGAACCATGGAGCTGTCTAAAGCCTCTTTTGCAAGTACACTGATCGCATTGATAAGGGTTCCACCCTCATGACCTAATCATCCTCAAAGGCCCCACCTCCTAATACTATCACCTTAGGGGTAAGGATTTCTGCATATGAATTTGAGGGGATACAACATTCAGTCTATAACACTTACTCACATGGTTTATTTTGAAAGCACCCATGATACCCAGAAACCTAGGCCAACTGGTGCAGGGGCTTTATAATGTAAAACTATAACCATTTGGGTTCAAATATAATAATAATCATATCAATAAGAATATGGAATTGATAATAGTTTTTTATATAGCCAGGTATATTTCTTAGGAATTAATATATTTAACTTGTTTATGGGATAAGTTCTGATATTATAAATATTTTACAAAGGAGGCAGCTGAGGTACAGAGAAGTCATGTAACTTCTCTCAAGTCACATAGCTAATAAATTGGAGGAGTCATTTTTCCAAGTAAGGCATTCTAAGACCAAAGACCAAACTCTTAACCACCATGGTAACTTTGTTATCCTTTAAGAAATGACTCACATAAATTATTTAGAACATGTTCTTAAAATGACTACTTATATTGTTTTGATCGTAGCAAATAAAATAAATTATTTCTCTAATTTCAAAATCTATAGTTTCATAGCAAACCATACTCAAAATATTAAACATCATATTTCTAAGAAAAATAAAAACCACATATTCCAGTATACAGAGCTGAGACTAAGTGAAAAGTAGCTTTTTAGGAGGGGACTGCCTATTATAGAATTGCTTTTGGTACAAGGTTTAAGCATAGCTTTGAGAGTAGTTTATCAATAACAACACAATTCACTGACTGTCGTTGAGTGATAATTTCAAGGTTTTCTGAAAATCTGAATCATACCTTGTCAATCTATTAACAAAGTGACAATAAAAGCATTATAACCAAAAAGCTTCTTATATCCTGGATAATTATAATGCTTTTTACACTGAACGTGTCAAATAGCACTGATTTTTGCTCTGAAAGCATTATTAAATCTTAGCAAGTTTGTGATAGTGCATAAGTATGGGTCTTATGAAGAACAATGCATAATAACAGGCATACCTTGGTACTCGTCAGCTTCAAAACTCATCAAACCCTGTACTTGTTGCATTTTGACAAGAAAAAAATGTTTTAACTCTCAGTGCTTGCTTCAGGCTAGTAGCACTTGCTAGAACTTGTATGAGTCACGCCGTCACCCTGCAAGAGAAAATGCTTCATCTTTCAGTAGTCGCCAGTTTCAGCACTGGATAGTGAGTTCTGGAGCAAATTAACTATGAGTACTGAGACACAGCTGTAGTTTGTTGAGTACCTTCTACTTTAATAGAAAAAAATTGCCAGAGCTATTACCGAATCATTTTTTTTTTAGGAAAAAAGATCAGCCTATCACTGATAATATTGAAAAGTATGGAAGCTCAGAAATTCATAAAATCAGGATTTGCCTGAATATGTTCACTTAGTAAAAACTTCTTCCAAATGTGGAGTTCGGTTTTTGTTTATTAATTGATATCCATCTATACAACAACTTGAATCCAAATAATTATGATCAATCATAGAGTCATGAAAATGAACTAAATTTAAGGTTCAAACTACATATACATGGAAGAGTAAGAGTTTTTAGTTCTTTTTTAATTTTTATGTTAATTAAACTTATTAGGGTCACATTGGTTAATAAAATTACATAGGTTTAAAGTACATAATTTTATAATATATCTTCTGTCATCATATTTTGATAAAGACTTCCCAAAGACAGGCAATGGTGAGAAAAATACTGTGACTGAGAGACTCATTCCTGAGTGTGGAGGTGTAATAGTCCTACTAATCATTTTTTTAAAATCAAATTTATTGGAGTGACATTAGCTAATAAAACTGTATAGTTTTCAAGAGTATAATTTTATGATACATCATCTATATATTGCATTGAATGCCCTCCACACAAAGTCAAATCTTCTATTACCATACATTTGACCCCTCTGCTTACTCTTTACCACCACCCCAGCCCTCTTCCCTCTGGTAAGCACCATACTGTTTTCTGTGTCTGTGAGTTTTGTTTTTGTTTTTGTTTTTGTTTGTCTTATGCCCATTTGTTACTCTCAATTTTATATCCCACATATGAGTAAAATCATGTGATACTTCAGTTCTTGATCTCACTTATTCTATTTTGTATGATATTCTCAATATCCATCCATATCTTTGCAAATGGCAGCATTACATAATTATTATGGTTGAGTAGCATTCCACTGCATATTGGTACCACATCTTCTTTGTGCAATCTGTCAAAGGACACTTCAGTTGTTTCAATGTCTTGGTCCACAAAAGACACTGAATAGCCAAGGCAATTCTGAGGGAAAAACAAAAACAAAAAAAATTAAATTAAATTAAAAAATAAAGCTGGATGTATCACATTACCTGGCTTCAAATTATACCACGAAGTGACAATAATCAAAACAGCATGGCATTGGCAGGAAAACAGACACATAAACCAATGAAACAGAACTGAGAGCTCAGAAATAAACCCACATGTATATGGGCAAATAATTTTTGACAAAGGAATTTAAACCATACAATGGAGAAGAGAAAGCCCCTTCAGTAAATTGTGCTTGGAAAATTGGAAAAACACATGCAAAGGAGTGAAACTAGATTACAGTTTGTGTTATGTAAAAAAATTAATTCGAAATGAATCAAAGACCTAAACATAAGACCTGAAACAAAAAATTACATAGAAGAAAACATAGGTACTAAACTTACAAACTTTAGTCTTAGAAAAGATTTTATGAATTTGACTCATTTTTGTTTTAAAACAATTGCCTTTAGAAGAAATAACAGATTTATCTATGAATATAATATAGATTTATTATGTTAGAGGTTTTTAAGACATTCACTTTTAAAAGTACTGAGAAAAAATGATGTCACCCACATACATAAGTTTAGATGGAGTAGTAGAGAGGGTTTTCATAAAAAACTGGAAGGCTAATATGAAAAAGACAATTGTACTATGATGGAAGTAGTTAGTCATAGTGATCAGCAACCATTCACACACCTTATTAAATCATATTTTTTCCCTTAAAAACACTCTGCTGAAGTTGCCTAATGTGACTTAAGCACATTATAAAAAATAAAAATAAATGAATAAATACTGTATCAAAGGCATCATTTTGCCACCTACAGTGTATGTTCCCCCAGAATATAAGTTCCATAAGGAAAGTGACATTTCTATGTTATTCACTTTGATAGTCTCTTCTCCTGACCATAAAATGATAATGAATGAGTATTCAATGAAAAAATTGTTAACTGACTACGGACATGCTTTTTCTTTGTTGATCTAAGATGAAAAGTTCATAGTGGTAAAGGCCCATTAAAAATTGTATTTAGTCTATGACAATATACTATATCAGTATTCAATTGGTAGAACACCATTTAAAATATCTGTGTGACTCATTTTCAATCAGTGCATCTTTAATGAGATGAAGAATATCTTCTGCCCAGGTGATGTTACTTTCAAGTCTATTGGAGGAACAAATAACACTCTATGAAGGCTTCTACTTTTACCTAAAGGAATGTGATGAAGACTCCTGTTCCATTGGATATGTTTAGGTTATCCAACAAGTACAATGAGTCCATTGTTTTATCAGGACCATAAGGATGTTTTTTGTTTTGTTTTGTTTTGTTTTTCCTTCCAGAGTATGCCCATTTCACTGCCTCAATTTTTAGGGATCACAGATTTGCTAGCCGATGTCATTCTTTTGGCCACTAATAGAAAAATACCTTACACGAGCTTTGAATAAACAGAAGACATTTACTTGCAGAACATCTAGTTTTTCAATTTGAAAGCTGCATTGCTACTGTTCTAGGTCCCTTCTGTGGTATCACACCAATCCACAGGTTTCTCACTAATGTTTAATTTACAATACAACAGAATTAGAGTTCCCTATCATCAGCTAGTGTTCAACAACCAAGACTAATGAAACTAGGACAGAGGTCTCTACATCCACATATCAAAACACATTACAGAGCTAAAGAGAATGTAAGTTATATCCCATAGGAAACTTTCTAAACACCTGTTTCTCTTCTACCCAAATGTTTTCATCTGACAGCTACTCCAAAACCATTTTCTGCCAGTCACTCCCCCGATATTCTATATCTGGTCTAAGTCTCTCTTTTATTTTTGTTTTCCTCCTACCTCTCCCTCTCCACATTCATTGTCATGAACCTCAACTGATGCTTCCAGTAAAGACATCCCCTCTTTTCCTCATGCCCCTAATATCACAACAAAAATGATCCTGGATCCAGATTGGAAAACTGCAATAAATACCATAATGGGTAGGCTGTCTTGCTAAGGGAACTTGCCTTGACATTTGAAAAAAAATAGTAAGAGCCAAATGGTGACAGAGTCTTCTAAGAGTTTTACTCATTATTATATTAGCATTATTATATTATCATTTTCAATATCACTATCAAAATTTTAGAGATATACAAAACAAATAATTGAAGTCAAATAATTTGTCCATACATGCAGCTAGTAGAGGCATCATCAGTGTGATCTTAGATACCAACCACAGCCCGAGTCCTGTGTGCCTGTTAATGGAGGGACTCTGCATCTCTTGTTCACCGTGACATCCCCAGTTTCTAATGCAGGAGATACTCAACACAATTTTGTTGAATGACTATAGAGATACACACTCTTTCCTTGTTTCTGTAAAATGAAAATAATCACAGGACTAGAAATTCTCTTTCAAAAAGGAAATAATTTTCAGCCTTTGAAAATATCCCATATAAAAAATTCAGGAAATTTTAATAGAGACAAGATACAGAGAAAAAGAAGTATACTGCTGATTTGGGAATGTACTCCATAAATATCTATGTCTAACAATGTCAAAGGAAACATATTATGGGTTGAGTTGTGTTCCTCCAGAAAGCTATGTTGAAGTCCTAACCTAATCTTCATACCTTGGGATGCAACATTAATAAATAATAGTGCGTTTACAGAGGTAATGAAATTAAAGTGAGATCATTAGGGTGTGCCCTGTTCCAATATAACTAGTATCTTTATTAAAAGAATAATTTGGGCACAAAGGCAAACATGCACAGAGCAAAGATTATGTGAAAACACAAGTAGAATGTGGCCTGCGAGCCAAGGACCTCCTGAAGCTACCAGTGCCAAGGCTGCGTGGAGACACTCTTCCTCACAACCATCTGAAAAAGCCAACTCCACAGAGAACTCGATTTTGGATGTCATGCATCCAGATCTGTAAGATAATGCATTTCTATTATTTAAGCCACGCAGTTTGTGGTGCTTGTTATGGATACCCTGGGAAACTAATATACACACCATTGAGAACATAATAATGACCCTTTCCTCACTGCTTTCAGAAGCTGCATAATTCCTTCACTCAAGCCAAGTGAGTGTCACAGAGCTTGTGCTGTGATTGTCACAAGATTGTGCGCTGAATTAAACTTCTTCTTTAAGAATAAGACCAAAAAACTTTTGTATTTGTTGGTATTTTTATGTTTCTTTGGGTGCTTACATATTACCATTCACTTTAAACTAGAGCTTTGAAAAGAACCCACCTTGTGTTTACCCAATCAAAACAAGTAGTTGGACAATTCATTTAAATGGCCACTTAGGGTGAAAAGAATGAGAACTTGTTTGAATACATTTTTTTCTGAGTATTTGGGAAAAAAAAGAAATTAATCATGTAGCCCTGTGAGAACCCAACTTATTTAATAAAATTCTTAAGAAAAGAAAGTCATAACTATATTAAGTTGCCTTCTTCAAAATAAATTGTATATTCCTTTTTGATATACAAGTAATGATACCAATAAATAAATAAATAAATAAATAAATAAATAAATAAAGCCAATCCAGCAAAGTGGTTATTTGACGAATGATCATATTTTTCCCATCAATACATGAAAGCCTTTGCCTCATAAATCCTGTTTCCTGGCTGCAGCTTCTACAGAAAACTTTGATTTAAAAAAACCTACCAAGATGGACAACAACACACTACATAATAAAAGAAAGTACATTTCAAAAGCAGATGATAATTATTCTTTTCCTCACATCCCCTTCAATGGTATTGCTAAAGTGCTAGGATTTTTTAAGTGGGAACCAAATTAACCTTGATTAAACCTTGTCACTGTGATTGTACAATGTTTATATTTGAATGTCTGCTGTGCAGCACTCTCCTCTTCCTCTGGCAATCAGAAGTGTGAAAATAAACCTTAGACTTTAAAAGGAACACCAAGTTTCAAAAACTAGTTATAATCATTTGAAATGAAAAGAAAAAAATGCTTTCTAGAAGAAAAAAATATATACTATGTCAGAGTTACAGATGTATTCTTTTATGGTAATATATGCACTGTTATATGTCAGGGCTGTGAAAATAAGTAGCAAAACAAGAAGGCAGGTGACCAAATGGGTATGGAGAAATTTTGAAAATCTGTTCACTTGTATTTTTTGAGAATCTCTGTTTAGAGCTTAATTAATACCTTTAAATTTACTTCCTCTAATGATCTATGTGTAGTCCCAATTGAAATTACCATTAGGTGCTAATTAGAGAGCAAGGTCAAGATCCATAATAAATGCATAAATGCAAACACAAGTACTCAGGACACAAGAAGCAACCTCTCAACAACTAATTTTTGCTATTCTTGGCGAGGTTGGATCATATTTGAATTAATTTCCTGGCCACAGGACCCACACACACATACACACAAATATTGAATTCATTTTATGGTGCCAATTAGACAAACCCCACAGTGTTTTGTTATGCTTCTCTAAAATTTGACTCTAATTTCATCTCAGAACCCCGAACCTTACATATTTATGTCTTAGCACACTCCCAGGCTCAGGCTACCCTGCCAGGTCTCATTGCGAACTGGCCCCAAGCACGGATTGTTCAAGGGCTCCATGCATATTCCCAACAATCTAACATCTTTAAGGATTATAGATCTGTTTATTTCTGTATTTTTTACTCTTTTATTACTTTCCTATTTATACATCATCTGTATTTTTTAAGGTTAGAAGTTGTATATCTATAAGAAAGAATAACTGCTTAGGTCATATTATTTGCCCAAACTCTGTAAGTCAAATATTACATTAAAAAATAAATAAAGGTGTCAGTAGCCTGGAGACCCAATAAGGTCACAGCACAGCTCTGGGAAGAAGCACCTAATGAGGGAACTGCCCTGAAAGGAATGCAAAATTATAGCAAGTAGTAGATTTTGACAATAGTAATGTTGGCATATTCATCACCCAACATAAGCTGCTGGCTTGGCATTATGGGAAATGATTTCATTGGGTACCAGCGGTCAGTGGGTGGTCAACAGCAAGAATAGGGTAAAAAACCAACTCTGTGATGGTACTCTTCACTCTTTCTTTTAGAAACAGACACTTTAATTAGGGAGTTTAGAGTTAAATGAAGTAAGAGTGCACATTTGTTTAATTACAATGGGCTAGGTATTACAGAGAGACTGGCTGACGTGGAGCTCTGCCTTTTGGGTGTACCTGCATGGATAATCCATGGTATGGCATATGCTCTGTATTACTTTTCTGAAACAAACATTTGTGAATTCAGAAATGCATCTAGCTCCCAGAATTTTGGCCTCTCAACTGAGGATCTCTATCCCACTACCCAGGTTCCTTTCTATCCTTCACCCTGTATCTCTCCTTCCCTACACAAACTTCTCCAAACTATAAATAACTGGGAATTTCCCATTTCTCTTCTCCAACTTATCTTCATTTTACTATACTGTACTTTTATCTTTATCAAATAAGTTAGATTGTTATCAAACTGAATCAACAACATCAGCAATGTCATTGTTTCATAGGCTCATACCTTGCCATTGCCATTGCCATGATGTTATGTATGTTTTCATGTTTAGGTCCCAGGCCTCCCAACTTTTTATACTATGTATATCAGCCTAGGTGAGCTCCTCTAGTCAAGACTTCAGACTCTGCCTGACAGCCCCCTGATTGACGACTCTATGTCATAAGGAACCTCTGACATATCTTTATATGCAACTAAGGTGTCAGTAGCCTCCATATGGATATCACAGAGGCATACTAAAAAACTTAGTTCATGATCTTGGCCCCAAACTAGTTCTCATCATGGGTATCATTTTTCAAGAAATGTAACCATAACCTTTCCAGCTCAACAAGCCATAAATATTTCTGAGGACTTATTGCCCCTCACTTCCCATGGTTTACATATTACTGGTTTGACTGTATCCCCTAAAAGTTGTTTATATCCATATACTTCTCTACATTTCCACTGACACCACTTAATTATTAAAAATAATGGTTAACAAGAGCTTATAAGGTACCAAGCTCTAGGATGATTACTTTATATGAATTGTGTTATTTAATTCTCACAGCAACTTAATCAAACAGATACTATTATCTCCATTTTACACATTAGGGTAATGGGATTTAGCAATATTATGCAATTCCCCATAGGCACAGAGCTAAAGTGCAGACAGCTCTAACTTATACATACCTAGAGTGAGTGTGCTACTCTTCAAAGCACTAGTCAAACTTGTTGAACTTCACCGATTACCTGTATAACTGTACTGAATTCCTAATGTCTTCCTGTAACACTTTCAGTTTATTCCTTTTGAAATATTCTCCATGTCCCTTCACTCAGAACTTATACAGACTTCCTTTGGCTCCTGGATAAAAACCAAAGCTCTGATGAGAAACCCACAAGTAGCTGTTTGACTGTCTTTGGTTTTCCCCAACTCCACAGAACCCTGACCCAGTGTTTCCACCTTATGCCCTACTCTCTTCTCATTCCTGAGTACCATCCACTTAGTCCTTCCTATACATGACATTAATGTCAGTTTCTGGAATGTTATTCTCCTGCTATCATGGTTATTTGATTAAACTTTGGATTCTACATAACCCTATAAAATACAAGAGAGCAAGAGCCCATATTTAATTTTCTTTTCCATGTCTAGGCCATACATAGTACTTAATAAATATATATCATGGAAACATATCTTCTTTTAACAGTAATATAATTATAATTATATGATACCACTCTAAAATAATGTATATCATTGTAAAAATATTGGGGATTAGAGATTAAAAGGGTGAATATCAAAAAAAGTAAAATTATCCATTAATCTCATCTACAAATGACCATTTTTATATTTTCTGCACTATTTTACCATTGACAGTTATGTGTCACATTTTTATGCATTTTCTGAAAATGATTTAATGTTATTTAAAAATGTTTTCTATGTTAATAACACTTTAATGTTTATTTTAATGGCTACCTATTAATCCACTGAGTTGATATGTTGTCACTTCCCAAATACCCATAATGTAACTTGCTGTTCAGATTGTTTTCAAATCTTGGTAATATAAATAATGATCTAATAAATATCCCTGCACATAAAGCTTTTCTTATTATTACATTTTCTTAGAATAGTTGCTCGATAGAACAATTAGTGAATAGAAAGATATTGACACATGAGCCTTTAAATGTTTTGTATGCTTACTGCCAAGTTGTTTCTGAAATGGTTTAACAATACAGAGGAAAGCCACTTTCATTTATTTGCTATATGATTAGTTGTCCTTCAATTCACTTTTACTAAGTTTTTAGAACCCTAAATACTAGAATGTTAATTAATGTATGTTTCTTTAAATGTACTGATGATTATTTTTTTTAAATAACATAAGTTCCCATCTAAAAAACCTCATTTCTATTTTTGTACTTAACAATATAAATGTGTATATCTATATTTAGATAAATTACCATGTATATTACTCTAATATGTAGCTATTTATTTCCTAAATAGTGTTATTTAGATATTGATTCAGGTATATATCTCTATTTCTCAATGTCAAGGTACAGACATAGAGGTGGAGAATATAATTCAAAAAATGACATATATAACATATAAATATATTAAATTATAAATGTAAGATATATAAAATATGCACATAATACATTTAAGAAGTATATTTTAATGTTTTAAAATTATCAAGATAATATGTTATTGAAATGTAAAGTATATATAATCATGTCATTCTCATTACTTTTTCCTGAGAATTAAATAAAAATTAACATTATTATTTTTTTCTTTCTCATCATGTTATTAGTATTCAACTTATGTTCCATTTCACAGTCTGTCTTCTGAACTTATGGAAAGGAGGTG
>PVJD01008896.1:0-67917 GCA_004026545.1 Mormoops blainvillei
GGCTAATCTGAATGGGTATTTAAGAGGAAGACTATCGAGCCCTCTTGCTTTAGATGCAAACATTATACACTCACATCTTCATTCATGCTCAAAAACCATACATTTACTGTCAAAAAGGTATGCATCAACTGCCAGTAAAATAAAAACTATATTAATCCAGTGGGTTGGAGTGTTCTATTTAAGACGAGAGGTGAGGCAGACAGTTCCATTTCATTGGCAATTGTTTAGGGAATTGAATTTCTATCAGATTCTGGATGTACATATTACTAAGTGTCTGTGTTGTGTTGTTGTTTTTTTTCAAGTTCTTTTGTTTGTTCCTTCACTGATACTGATGAGGACTGTGCCTGAGAAAGGGAGCATTCACTTTCTAAACTTGATGTTTAACCCTTCCGGGCTCTGCTGCCGGGGGTGCCTTACCGACCACCACTCGCCTTGAGTTCCCTCACCTGAAAAGCCAGGACGAAATTAGGATCAAACCTCTGGGGGGGCTTGAGAGACTAAGGAATGACCAAATGTATTAAATACATGGCCACAGTATTTGGGACACAGTAGGTAGCTGACAAATGTTGGTTTCTTTCAACTGAACATCGCGTCCCTCTCTAAAAGTATCACAGGCAATCACAGAGGAATTTAAACATTTCCTGCCCTCATCCTCTTGAGTCCACTTAAAAATCACGATTTTTTTTTTTGTGGCTGACCTTTCCCTAAAGTATTTTATCATTGGTGAGAAACAATTTAATTAAAAATTAAAGTCCAAAACGTTTCCCCCGGGATTCAAAGCGCTCCTGCCCTGCTCAGCATAAAATTCTGGCTTTGAGACGAGAGTATCGATGAAAAGGCTGTTCTTACTGCGAGAACAACCCCGTCAGGGCAGCTCTTCGAGAGGTGAGCTGTAGCTTTGATTCACGATTAGATATTTTGGTTTCAAAGTTTGCACTTTGAAATGTACAGCTCGGACTTGAGAGATTAAAAGAAAGAAAGAAAGAAAGAAAATCATTTAGGGATTTAGGAACATTTCCATTTCCTTGTAAGATGTTATCTGAATGCATTTTAAGAAGGTCACTGAGTTCTAGAATGATGGTTCTGACCCTGGAAATCTTTTAAGAGCCATGGTCCAATAAGACTCCTCCTCTAGACGTCTTTATAGACATTGCCAACATGGGTCTCTGGGGCTGTCATTTTCCAGGTCTCCATGGCAGATCAATTCCTCCCACCTCTTTGGGTGGGCACATTTTGCCTTTGGCTAAGTTACTCCTATCAACCAGGTTATGGTCAAGTTGTGGTGTCCAAGCAGCTAGAGGTCTGAGTCACAATGAGGTTTCCTCGAGGCTCCGGCTTTCCCCAGCTCACTGAATGTCCCAGATGGTTTGGGGAGCACCTTTGCTCCCCACCATCTCTGCTGAGTGCAAAGCCCAGATGAGGGTGCGATGCTGCGTCTCCTGGTCTTCCGGGGCTGGGCGGGGGTGGGGGGGGGACTGTGACAAGCAGCAGGATCAGAGGTGGGTCCTGAAGTCTTTCTGTTAACCCATTAACATAGTTGAATACCGGCTTCCTTTTCTAATGTAACATCCCCTGTCTCGGTAACATTATTATTAATTCCCCATTCTATAAACAGATCTTCAGCCTCTGAATGAGATTTTCCCAGCAGAGAATTTTCTCAGGCCTTTATCTTCTAACAGTGTCAGGACAAAGGGTGTTGAGGTATTTCTATCTAAACAGACAACTGCTGAAAATACTCAGTTTTCCTGAGCACTTCTTCATAGTGTGGCATAGGCATTCCTCTTAAAATCTGTACATACATTTCAGTTTCAGATCTACATACGGGGGAGATACCTTAATGGAAAGGTGTTTATTTCATGTTCAATGAGATACTTACTGTAGCCTGTGGATGGCAAGTAAGTTTCATCTTAGGCAGCAACTTGATTTCGTCAGTAATGGCTGCTAAAGCCCTGTGTTAAGAAGGGTCCCGAGGCTCCATTTTGGTTCAGCCAAACACAATGCTATACATAATCAAGGCAGTGGGAAATGAACGTTGACGTGCCGGGGTTCACAAAGGACCAGTTGGAGCAAGCAAATCCAGTTTCATTTAAGCACAGAGTATTTAAAATGTTTTAAAGAATACTCTGTGTAATTGCTTAATCTCTCTTAGCAGAAACCCAAGGTCCCCAATTCTTAAGTCTTCAAGAATTTTTCAAACTGGATGTCTGGAGTAGAAACGAAATGGACACTCGCCTTTCCTCACTATCTGTCCCCTCTACTCTCACGTCTCCTAAGGTCAGCAAACTCGTTTTTAGCCCTACCCAAAGTCTGAGTTCACAATGGTGCATTATTCCTTAACAACGGACTCTTTTTTAATGCAAGATGTGAAATTAGTTGGTTTTATACATAATAATAATTTTAGTAATAGTACCTACCTCATAGGATTGTTTTGAGAATTAAATATGCAAACCCGTGTAAAGTGCTGTAACAGTTGTGTCCCACAGAATTTTAGTTGTATTATTACTAGTGCTCAAAATTAAGCTCTGGCTTTTTGACTGCGAGTGTGACGTAGAGATAACTCCCACAGCCCCCAAGTCTGACCTGGCAGTTCTGCTTGGGTCAATAATCAACAATAAGGCGGACACTTCCTTCCTTTTCCTTTTTTCCATTTACTTAACCTGTGGTCAGGCCCCATTTCGTGCCATTATCAACAATGAGGCGTCCCAGTTTCCCGTGCACACGGTGGTTTCAGTGGGCTTTTCTTTGCCTCCATGTGACCCTGTTTCTCAGGGGTCACAGAACTGTTAGGGATTTCTGATGGGAGGCAGGAAGAGAAGATGCTGCAGGAGACATCCCGGGCTCTGTCTCTTGGATGGTTACTTTCACACCCTCGAATCCCCCAGCACCACAATTGGTTGTCTCCGAAGGCCAACAGCATTTGCCTCTGGGATAAATTTCAAATCCCTCATCTTCTTCATCTACACTCTAGTCTGGGTTTCCACAAAATATCTCCCTTCGGATCTTCCTACACTCATTTGTCCTGTCCTCTAAGTCATCTTGTCCACTGGCTAATCACAAGAGTGATATTTCTAAAACACATATCGACCACATCAGAGCTTAGAATCCTCTGGTGTGCGCCCACTGCTGGCATCGCGAAACGATGTGAAAAGCCTCTGACACCGGCCACTGCCCGTCACGCTTGCCTCGGATATCCCCACACGCATCTGCGTGACCGGATGGAAAGACTGTTCAGGGCTCTTCAAGCACTTCAAACAAGGTGCAGGTTTGCTTTCAGATCTTCCACGTACTAGTGGCTCGGAGAGTTTAACTACCAGGAAAACTGGCGTGAATAACACATATCACAAGTGCGTGGTCCTGGGGACTGCAATTGTAGAAATTAAGCCATACGTCCATGTTTACTGGAGACAAAATTTAAAAAATCGGTTGTAGTAAATAATGCTTGATGAAGTGTGAAAGTTCTCTCCAGTTTTCCTTGTTTCTTTGACCATTTACGATCCGTGGACCACCTTATTTTTTCAGAATGTCAGGAACAAGCGAGAAAGAAGCTGACCACTTGTCTGTGCAGGTTAGCACAGACGTACAGTGACGTGTTTGATTGTTTTAGCTGAGGAATTTAATGGATTATCTAAAGCATTGCGTCAAAACTGGTTGTCCTCACCGAGTGACAGTTTAGCATGAAGGATTAATTTGAATGGGCATTTGTTAGTGCGCCTCAAAACCAGTTTCCGTATGCTGTATAAACGTGAACCCTTATAAAAGCACACATGTGCCACGCGATCACATCAGAAAAGTTCATAATCTGCTTTAGCGTCAACTTCACAAAAATTTTGCCTTCCCAATGAAGAGGGAATCAAGGCTGATACCAAAGATGAAATGCTAATTGTCCTGACTTATGATGTAAATGCTTCTCTCCCACCTCTGTAAGCCCTTTTAGCGCCAAATCTATACTACGCTTCCCAATATCCTCCCCCACTTAGCCCAGCATAAAAGGAATGCGGGGCTATTGTTCTGGGCTCAGAATTTGGAGTTTGTCTCCTCTGGGCCCGTGCACGTAAATAAAAATCGTGCTCCTAACGCCTCGGTGTCTGGTCGTTTCATTTTTCCGTAACACCAACGAAACAAGAAGTCTCGCGATTTCATCTTGGCATTGCCTCCATTACCTGGCACCTTCGTGGGTTCGCTGGGGCGCCCCAACGTGCCCTGTGAATTGATTTGTCCACTGATTGCTCCAAACCACAACACTAGGGGCAGTGGGAATAAAATGCGGGAGGGCTCCGCTGGCTGAATATACACAGTACGCGTGATTATGTAAGGAATTCAGAAGTGCACATGCCTGAGCTATTTTGTTCTGGCTAGAAAAGGAAGTCCTTTGCGCCATCCTAATGGCATGCTGTTCCACTATCTTAACCCTCCTCAAGTGCTCAAAACAAGGCATCACTTGCCATTTTCCTCCCGAAGGTAGAAGTGCATTTTAATGACAGAAACCATTATAGAAAGTAAATTAATATAGCCATTATTAAACATTTAGTAAGGTCCCATCTGTGTGGGAGCCAAGGATGCATTTTAAAGATAACATTTCCACCATAACACTTGCCCTATAACCTAACTTACTTTGCATTTAATTTTTTAATGTACATAGGAAATTATAATAGTTAACTTTCTACAATTCCCCTGGTGGCTATGGTAAGAGGGAAATGAAAAAAGAAAAAAGAAAAACCGAAGCGAGAGGTCATGCTGATGACCAAATGGCACTACAAAGTGTACCCCACGCTCCTACTAACTTTGTGGTGACAGAGTATAATCTGGGGTCCCTCAAATCCTGCGATACCTATGGAGCTCATGTTAATTAGTTCAGGAGAGGTGGGCAGCTGCTGACCCGAAGTCATGGAGGGTCATCAGGTGTAGAAGTTCTGACTGGTCACATAGGGAGCACGTTGTAGTGATGGCCACAACATACAGTAGGTGCTGTCAGGGGGTGGGTGCTGTGCCTGTCCTGCTTCAGGGGGACCTGCCCCGACCATGCCATCTGCTTCTCGAGGTGCCGCTCACACGGGCCCTCTTGCATGCGCATTTCCCTGCACCACCTGCCAGCCCGCAGAAACAGGGGTGACAATGAGCAGTGGACCCCAGCAGGCTCCTCTGCAAAACAAGGCGCTGATGTGGGGTTACAAGGCCTTCTTTCCCTTCTGCCTCATAAATCTGAGCGGAGGGGCTGACTGCTGGCAAGAGCCATTTTCTCCAGCTCTTGGAAGAAACCATATCTGAAGCAGGAGAGAGTCGGGTTGGCAGGTAAACAGAAGGAAAGGTACAGAGAAGAAAGCGGTTGAGAAAGGGAACTGGGAGGGGAGAAAACAAGGGAGCGGGAGGGGAACCACGGCAGGATAATGAGGAGCTTGACTTGATTGGCAGCTGGATCTGCCCCTGCAGCTAAAGTCTATGGTGTGGGCGTAGCAGAGCCTGGCCTCTTGCCAGGCCCTTATACAGCTTGCACTCAACTTGGCACAGTGTCCGCACTGCCTGGTCCACATTACGTTGTCTGTGCTGACCTTAGCATCACCTTGAAAAAATTTTAAAATGACCAGTTCTTAGGCCCATCACTGGAAGAATCAGGGAAGATCACCAAGAGCAAAGATGTGTCATGAGAGACCAAGGCTAAGACCATTCAGATCCTCATATTCCCAATGACTACGTACAGATGCGAATGCCGGACAGCAAGGAAGGCTGATAGGGAAAGAGGAAAAAACCCGATTCATTTGAAATATGGTAGGGGAAGGAAGCTCTGTAGATATCCTGGACCGCCAGCAAGAAAACAAGTGGGTCCCAGAGCAAATCAAGCCTGAAACATCTCCGGAGGCAAAAGTGACAAAACCAAGGCCGCCCTACCCTGTTTATGTCATGGGAAGTTGGGGCTCTTCAGAAAAGACAAGAATGCTGGGGAAAGGAGGAAGCAGCAGGGAAAGCGAAAGACCCAGAATAAGATGAATTCCTTCCATAAAGGAAGCCATAGGTGCGCGTCTACAGGAGCTGAGCAGGGCTGCTGAGCACAGGACATCCTGGGTGTCTCTCACTATTGAGGTCCCCAGGAGTCAGCCACTCTGTGGTCCAGCCATCAACTCAATGGCACACAACACAAGGACAAATCTTTTAAATTTCTGATATAGGGAATGTAGGTTGTAAAAGTGGGTGGGTGACTTGGTGGCTGGTATCTGAGCAGAGGGAAGGACAGAATGGTTGTTACCGGTCCGTCTACATGATTGTTGTCAGAGTGACAAAAACCAAATAAACAACCCCCCCTCAGTATTTTGCTTTAATATTTCTGTTGGATCATTCTATGATTTAGACTTTCATATCTATTATCTCATTGAAACTTATGAGATTCACTTGCTTGAATCCTCTTCATTTGATAGCCAAGTAACCAAGGCTCCGAGAAGCCCGGCGTTGAATGTGAAGTGTCACAGTCATGGATAGGTCACCTGATCTATCTGCCTGTGTCCTGGCTTTCACTGAGAATGCACCTCTAATCTTGTGCTACGAAGCACATCTTCACAAATTTTGGCGACAGAAGTGTCATGTTCGATGTTTTATTCTCTTTCTTTTTCTCCTTTTCATTCCTTATTTTTCCTCTACTTTTCTCCATAAAAAACCTCTTATTTTAAAAATCCCCTCCCTGTCTATATAACTTCAGATGAGTCACTTCTTTCTAGACCATTTCATGGTAGTTCAAGGGCTACAGGTAAGGCAGAGAAGAGAGAACTCTGTGTGTATGTGTGTGTTTGTGTAGTGTGTGTTTAATGAGCTATGTAGAAACCAAGGAATATTTCCCAGGGATTTGACTGGATCTTAATTCCACCCCGTTTCATATGTGTATTATTTGTTCAAAGTCACCGACCCTCTCTGCAAGGCCCGACCCTGTAAGATACTTTCCTAGGCCCCTTTCCTGGGAGGTGAGTTTATTTTCCCACCCAACTGAGACCAGGTTTGCTAATGTGCTTGCTTTGGCTAACGGACTAGAAGCAGAGGCTACGCATGGCACATTCCAGCAGAAGGTCCAAAAACCACCATGGGGTTCACTTTCCCCTCCACTACCAGAAAACAATATTCCGGACAGAGGAGCACCCTGGATCGTGGAATGAAGCAGACACTTGGAACAGGGTGGCAAGAAATCCACAGGTAACAGACACCATGTGTGACTGGCTAAACTGTGTTTGAAGCCCTTTGAGATTTGAAGGCTCTTTGTTACTGCAGCAAAACCCAGTTGATTCGTACAAATAGCAAGACTGCTTTTCAGGTTCCTACGAGCTTTCTCATCCCTTCCGTCACTTGAACCCTACATCAACATTCTAAGCAGGTCAGATTTCCCATTATTCCCATTTTAGAGATGGAGACATTCAGGCTTCAATGGCATGCCAAAAGGAAAGATAATAATCCTCATCCAGGAAGTGGAAAAATGGTCTTATGAGGTTCTCCCGATTCATTTCTTAGCACTTGGCCCTTAATCACATCCTGCCTCACAAGTGAGCTCAGTTCAGACAGCTCCTCGACTCTCTGGAAGCTGCATCAAACCATTCAGGATACTAAGTGCACTTACTGTGAGAAGGATGTGAATTATTAAGCATTATCCTATGACCTGGAAAGTTCACGCGGAGGGCTTTCCTTATCCCGCACTGAGGTTTATTCACCTAGGCGGCTTGTCTCAGAGACAAGTTAGTTCCAGTCTTGACACAGTGCATCTTACGTTGTGGAAATGGGCATGGTCCCCTTTGGCTGTCAGCCCGGCCACAAATGGGACCAGCTCTGTCGGATGCTGGGGACAGTGAGGGCAGGTGAACAGATCCCTGTTTCTAGAGAAACAGCAGGGTCAGGGAAGTGACAGTAGTGAGTCCCGAACTGAGGCAGGTGGGATGGGCCCACATTTGGACAGAGGGACCCTTGAGAACCAGGGCACTGGGAAGAACTGAGCTTGGGGCAGGATGGGGAATCCATCACCAAGGAGATGGTCAGGTATCTCGTCTAAATCGAGAGGAAAGTGGCTGAGCGTAATCTCCAGTCCCATGGGGCAATATGATGGCTCTTTAAGCTGCAATTATCTGGTAAGAAAATTGGACTGTGTATTTACATTTTAGATGTTTCAGTTAAGCTATCATTCTATTCTTGGCTTTTTATAATTTTTTTTTTTTTACATTCTGTTAATGTTACCTCAAGAGCAACCACTTCTCTGTCTCTCTGTCAAATGAGATACTGTGAATACTTGCCAGAAACATCAAGTTAATGCCCAAGCCAGCTCTGTGTTCTGATTTCTCTTTCGCGTTGACTCCGGGTAACAGAGCCATACATTAAGGAACAAAGCTCGCTGCTGGGGTATTTATAACCTTGTCTTTTAAAACATTTGGCAGACGTTCAGACCCTCCATATGTTCACAGTATTAAACTTTACCATAAAAGGAACTAAGAGTTACATTTGAAGAAAGCTGGTATTGTATGGTCTGAAAGTCTGGCGGTTTCAAAAAAAAAATACCAAGACTAACTTGAAATAACAGATGTTTTGTGATCATGCTGAAAGTTTAAATGCCACACAACAAAGTCCTACTCCCCCTAATGCTGCAGATGTCATATTTCAGGAGCATTTTTAGTGACTCAGAGCAGACGTACTGAGCTTCTGAGCCTGGATGAGTAAGGATGTGTGCCTGAGAGGTGAGGACCAGAAGGGGAGACTAGGAGGCAGGCCTCCAGCAGGCCAGCCTCAACGCGCTGCTACTTCCTCCCAGCATCACTAAAGCCTGCAGAAGCCAGGAAGTCTTCTCCTCTGGGGGCACAATCCCTCCAGTGAGCCAAACAAATCTACAGAGGTGTGGGAAGAACATACTGGAATCTACTTTTGTATTCATGTATCTACATTGAACTTACGTCCATTTATCTAAAATACAAGAAAAATATTTTTTATGATACTTACGCATTGAATGATGTTGTCACTAGTCTCCCCATCTTTTAGCGGGTCCCAGATCCTGGACAATGATTGGTGTATCCTGTGAAGGGGTGAGAGTTTCGTAACTTGAGAAGGCTGGCAATTATTCTACGGCCATGGTGTTGCGATGCCCTGGAATTTAGGGTGATTCCATTAAGTAGGTTTAGGAATTATTTAATGGGCAGTGGACTAAATTAATTCACTTTAAAAAAAGTGGATTTTTCAAATTTCTGAAAAGGGAATATTGACTGAAGATCATACTAATAACGCGAGTGGCAGGGGGCCAAAGGCCAAGAGGGCAACTGATGGTCTGTGGGTAAGCCTCCGCCAGCCACGTTTCCAGTTAGAGCAATGGCGTGCCAGCCAGATCTATGAGTGATTAGATAAACCAAAAAGGCGGCTAAATGCAGGGTAGCATTTGGATTTTGTAGTAATTGGATTCTGGAATGGAGAAAAGACATCAGTGGAAAAACTGGTGAAATCCAAATGAGGTCTGTAGTGTGTAGCTAACAGTACTGTATCAATACTGATTTTCTTAGTTTTGGTAAATGGTCGTACACATAATTAACATGGAGATAAGCTTGGTAAAGACTAAATATGACAGATGAACAGTCTGATCGACCTATGCAATTTTTCTGTAAATTTAAAATCACTTCGAAATGGAAATCTTACTAAAAGGAGGGCTGAGGGTGAATAAATAGTTATAGAAGAAATGAGAAATCCTGGCAATGCCAGATAAGATACCAGTTAAATGCAAAAAAAAAAAAATGTGATTCTAACCACAGAAAAAATATTTATTTATTTTTACTAATTTTGTTTTTGTATTAAATACTTTAAATATATATTCATAGATATATTTGATAAAATATTTTATATCTTTTTTCCAGCTTTACTGAGTTATGCTTTACAAATAAAACTGTGAGATATTTAAAGTATACAACCTGACGATTTGACATACGTAGACACGGAGAAAAGATTTCCCCATCAAATTAATTAACACATCTGTTGCCTTATGTATTTACCCTTTTTCCCCCTTTGGTGAGAACACTTAAGTTTTACTCAGCGAATTTCAATTATGCTATACAGTGTTATCAACTATAGTCATCATGTTACACATTAGATCCTCAGACCTTATGCCTCATAAAACTGAAAGTTTATACCCTTTTACGAACCTCTTTTAATTCTCCCCCAACCCCCAGTTTCTGTAACCACTTTTCTATTCTAAGTTTAACTTTTTAAGAAAATGATTTTAAAGACAAATCGGCATCCCTTACATCTATGATATACATTCTAAGTATATTATTTTTAATTCATGAAGAAATAGTGTTTTTCTTGCTAAAAATTATTTACCTTAACTATAAATCTATCAAATATTCAGTTAAAACATATATTGTCAATAAGTAGATTAAAGTAAATAGGGGTTCACAATTTTTTCAAGAAAAGGAGTTAGTGATAAACCTGTGATAACATTTAATGGCTTTAGACTCTTTATTGAATAGGATTCACATGTCAAAGGCTGCATTATAATTAGGTGATGATGGGAAGAAAAGTCCAATTAAATTAGTAAGAAATGTAATTGATAGTATTACCAGTTCTTCCTCCATTAACCAAGTACTTCTTCCTCCAACCATGTTTTAAAACTATGATAATCCATAATATTACTAAGGAACAACATTATTTTTAGGAAACCCTTCCAAAATTTGGAAAGAGGTGTTATGGTTAAAACATGTTCATATTGGTAAGTCAGTTTCTAGGAATTTATTGCAGAGCATAACTGGAGATCCATTTTCTTGTAAATAAGGGTGTTTATCATAGCATTATTTATAATACCACAAAAATGAGAGCCACTTAAATGCTTTCAGGATAAATAATGTTATATCCATTTGGATGAATATTATTCAGTCCTTATAATGCAGTTCCAAATGTTACATAAGGGTGTGGAAACATTCAGAATCTTTTTTTTCTATGCATCTAATGTATATTTCCAAGTGGAGTTAAGTAGGAGGAAATAAAAACAACAGAATGTGAACTGAAACTAAGCCTAATTTTCCCCACTTGGAAAGTGAATAAAATAATACTGCTCACCTTATGGGGTAGTTATGGGAGTTACCTGAGTAATACGGGAAAAATGCTTAAGAGGCTAGTCTGACCCAGCATCTTGCCCATAGCAGGGGTACCCTGGCGGACAATGATGTCGACTGCCTTTTGAGAACCTTGGCAATGTCCGGCTCTAGATGGTCTCTGGGTAGGTTATTTCAGTGTGAGAATAGTAGCTGACCATTGCTCGCAGGAAAGGCTTCTGCTTAAGGTGGATGCAGAATCTCAAAAATGTAGGTGAGTCTTCCCATGAACTATTACAAAAACAATGCCTGGCACTGAAGTGTCAGTCACATGGTGGTATCCGGGTCCAGTTCACTAAGAACCCCTCTACTTCCTGGTGCATTGATCTGCATTGGTAGTGAGTGTTAAGAAGGTAAAATTATTCCCTCCCTAGTTTTTCTTCTGCATTCTGTTATCCTTTTCTCTCACCCTCTCTTCTTCCTAACCTTATCCTTTTCTTTCTTCATCTCATCTAAACTACATCTGTCTTAGCTTTGCCATGTCATCCCTCTCATAAGTCTCTTATGGTAACACTTCTGTTTATATCCCCGTCTCTGTTGTATTTCTACCAGATCTCCCCTTTCACTACTGGATGCATCTTCTAAAATCTAATTCTGAGCAATTCAGTTCTAATTTTAAAAAACTCCTTTGGCTTCCTATTTTTCACAGGGTGAAACTGATTGGTGCAGCATAAATACTTCCTCATCATTGAATCTCAATATGCTTCTCAGATGCATTTCAAACCGATCTTGCCAGACCACGATTTGCTCTCATAGTACAGAAAAACCTCCTCTTCCTTGAACACACCATTTTTATGCCTATTTATGGAGAGCTCTAACCCTAATTGTGTCTTAGGAAATCTTGTTTGATCTTCCATGGTCAGAGATGTGAATTTCTTTCTTCAGAGAAGCTTTCCTTTTCCTCATCCAGAAAGATTATTTCTCCTTCCCTTTTGCCATTCTGTTAACTTCATGTTATCATGTCAAGTGGCATTGTAATGGATTGTTTCATGCCTGTCTCTACCAATGGGCTTCTTCAAGGACTCTGTTATTAACTTACATCCTGAGGCCAAGAACAGTATTTCATACATAGGAGGCCCACAGTTGATGGTTGATGATTTGATTGACATATGCTTCTTGAATGTCTATGTGAGTAGAAAAGTCCCATCATTACTGTGCATTAGAAGACACCTCCAGAAAGTACCATATAAAACGCAGATATGTTGCTTAAGTAGCATTCATCATACTGGTATATCTATCAGGCTTAAATTTTATTGGTTGATTTACCAATAAATAGACACAGAGGTGTTACTGGCTTCAGGCACAGATGGATACTTCAAAAGTCATCGAAACTCTTTCTCTTTTGCATCTGCTGCAACTGACTTCCTTCCCAGGCAAGCCCTCCCAATGTGGTAGCACATCTGAGCAATGGCCCCCGTAGACTTCATCTTCCCAGATAATAAGCCCGAGAAAGTCCCTCATTTCTGACAGCCAATGAAAGCAAAATTATGAATGTGGTTCTTACTTGGTCAAACTTAGGTCATGCCTTGGTCCAGGCAGTGCTGTTGGAGTGGAAGTGTGTCTCAAGGAATCTCAAATTGTTAAGGCTATGAATTCCTCAGTACCATGATGTAAGCCCCCTCCCCCAGGTAAAGTTATCTCACCAAGGACACTGAGCTTTGTCATCGGTTAGTGGACATGCGCTAAGTATATGTCTCCAGCCCCTTCATGCATGCTGTGGGATTTTGACTGAGTGGCCAGCCGAGTCTGTATATCTAGACCCCTGACTCAGGCCTGCTCAGTCATGGTGCTCTGTTCCTTCCTTCCTTAAGCACAGAGACTGGCCCAGGCAGACAGACACTGAACTAAGCAGGGACAATCCACAGATCATCTTCCACAAGAGTTAATGTAGAAAACAGAGAGGAAGACTGAGAGGTAAGAAGGAGACAGGACATGAGGGGAGAGGGAGGGGCATAAGCAGGTAAAAGAAGAACAGAAAAGAAAGAGAGAAAAAGCTAAAAGCATATCGAAAGCAAGGAGTGAATAGATCCTTTTTTCTGACCGAACTGTCTGAATGAGAATAAAGTTAATAAAAACAGAAGAAAGATGAAGAGAGGCACTGAGAGATACAGGAGAAAGAGGTCAGACAATATTCATCACTCTGAATTTTAAATTACATTAGCTAATATACCTTCTTTTGTCTGTTTGTCCTTTAGATTTGGGATTCTGTCATATGCAGTAATCCTACCAAGACAGTGGGCGGTGCTTGGTTCCCTGGGTACATTATTACCAAAGCCTTCCCATAGCTGAGGTCCCTGCACGGAGTGGGGGCCTGATGTCATCTCAGAGAGCTACAGTCACAACACGCACCAACTTCTGTTTCCAGCCAAGTGGAAGAAATGTGTTCATGATACCTACCGGGGAGACGTGTGCGGAAGAAATTTAAACATATACAGGTTGAACAAATGAAAGAACACTGTTACCACGTAGGAAAGGAATCTCAAGGATCATGATAAAGTCAAAATAAAGAATTCAGACAAAACAATGTCATGAAATGAGAGCCTGGCTTAGAGAAAATAGAGGTTTAGCCCAGGGCAGTGCTCAAAAGAAGATGGAAGTTTTTTTTTTGTTTATAATCTTAATAAATGCTTATTTTTTTAATTTTTGAAATAGAACTCATTTTTAAGAACGGTTTTAGATTTACAGAAAAATTCACAATAAAATAAGGATTGTGCCACCTCAGTGACATGCAATCTCCCTTATTATTAACCTTTTCCATCGGTGTGGTCCATTTGCTCTGAGATGAACCAATACTGATACTTAACATCCATAGTTTACATTAGGGCTTATCCTTTCTGATGTATATTCTATGGGTTTTAGCAAATATATCATGACATATATCTACCTGCGAAGTGTCTCTATGATCTAAAAATCCTGTGCTCCATAGATTCACGCTTCCCTCCCTTCCGTAAAGCTCCTGGCAACAGCTGGTTTTCTTGCTATCTCTCAAGTTTTGCCTTTTCCAAAAACGTTCTATAGTTGGAATTACGCTCTTTTGAGCCTTTTCAGATTGGCTCCTTTCATTCAGCAATAAGTATTTAAGATTCCTCCGTGTCTTGCCCTGGCTGGTGCAGCTCTGTAGATTGGGCATCAGCCTGAGAACCAAAGGGTCACCAGTTCGATTCCCCAGTCAGGGTGCATGTCTTGGTTGCAGGCCAGGTCCCCAGTAGGAGGCATATGAGAGGCAATCACACATCAATGTTTCTCACCCTCACTTTCTCCCTCGCTTCCCCTCTGTCTCAAAATGAAAAATAAATAAAATCTTAAAAAAAAAAAAGAAGATTCCTCCATGTCTTTTTTGTGGCTTGATAGCTCATTTCTTCTTATGGTTGTTAAAAGTCCACTGTCCGGATGTACCACAGTTTTGTTTATCCATTCACCTATTAGAGGATATCTTGGTTGCTTCCATGTTTTGGTGATTAAGAATAAAGTTGTTGAAAACATTCATGTGCAGGTTTTTGGGTTAACATATGTCTTCAATTTATTTGAAAAAATACCTGGGAGCGTGACTGTTAGATGTATAGTAGGCTATTTTAGTTTTGTAAGAAACCGCCAAACGTCTTCCAACGTGGCTGTACCATTTTAATTCCCAGCAGCAGTGGATGAGAGCTCCCTTTGCTCCATGGTCTTCTACCACTTGGTGTTGCCAGCATTTTGGATTTTGCCATATTAATAACTACATAGCAGTCAGTATAGATGTTTCATTCTGTTATCTTGGGTGTCATCCCCTGTGATTCTGAATGACCACTTTATTAGTTTCTTCAGTGAGCCACAGTCATGGCTGCCTATCCTCTACATTGTCATCCTAAACAGTAAATCTTGCAACATAATTATGCAGAGCTGGGGGCTTCCCTCCATTCCTACTACCTCATGTGTCCTGAGAAGGGCCTTGGAATCTGCCTGGTTCACAAGCTTCTCCTAATTCTTAGGAACATGAAAGTTCAAGGATGAGTATTGCTATTCTTATTTTAAACCCACTAGCCTCATGTCCTGCCTATGTGCTTTCCTGGGAGAGCCCCCATCCCTGTCACTGTATTGTGCACCAATATCAGTCTCACTTAACACAGTAACTTCAAGATCCTGAGCTTCCGGTTCCTCACCTGTCCAACAGCACTAATGCTACGGATCCCAAAGGGCATCCGGGAGGGTTGAGTGAAACAGCTGGCGTGAAGTTCCTTGGGACAGAGACCAGCAGAAGCAGCTGCTCAATACACTGCATCCTTCCTTCTCATTACTTGGAGCCCACGTACATCTGTCTGTGCCGCAGACCGCATCCCTGCCTGATTCTGAAGCATAGCCCAGGCTTGGCCCACCTGAGTCCTTGCTCCTTGCCTTCCACTTCCAAGATTGACTGAGCAAAGTGTCACGGGTGAAAGAGTGAGAACTAATTACAGCTGGACCTGTGGTAAACGTGCCCAGCTTTTCTACATTTCTACTTGCTTCTCAAAGAGAAATTAAGGGAGCTAAAGGGTAAAAGCCAAGTGGAGAGCTATTATTTCTACCACAAAGGAGATTTTTTTATACTCGTATTAACGATGTTTGTGTGTCATGCATACGTGAGACTCAGCTTATGAAAGACAGACCCTGACTTAACTTTGGATTTACAGGGTGTTCTGGGCTGGAAGGGACCAGGACGATGGTCTAGCCCAGTCTTACCGTTTTGGCGATAACGACTAAAGCCCAGGGAGAAGAAGCAAGCTCACACTGCCATTTAAGTACAGGGCTTGGGGCTAAAACTACCTGACTTGACGAAGTCATTAGAAAAACAGAGTGAAACTAAATCTGCCGTGACTTCCCTGTATAGCTTTAGCTCTAGGGTCTGCAGCTGGGGCCGCCTCTTCCCACCTGCCTGTGCTCTTTCTTGGCGCCCCTGTCGTCTTGTGCTCTCCCTGTCCCAACGCCTTTGCTTGAAGGATCAGTTGGTGATGCTTCAAGCTTCCATCTCTGCTCCCGGAGTTCTTGTCCTCCCCTTATTTCTGCAAGGACTGACAGCGGGCAATGCTCTCGCCCCAGCAGTGTGACCCTAACTCATTTGTGTACCTCTCTCTACGAAGCCTCTTGTTTCCTTGAGTCCCAGTCAAGACACTTTCTCTCCCTCCCATGTTGCTTGCGGACAAAGCACCCTGTCCCCCATTTAAGAGAATGATTTTCACCCCTACTTTGTTTTGAAGGGATTGACTTAAAAGTGTAGCTTTACATTTAAGGTATGATAAAATTTACTTTTTGGTGCTCAGTGGGCTTTGACAAATGCTTAGACACGGGTAACCACCACTGTGATTAGGACAGAATATTGAGGACTAACTTTTAAACAAATGCTATTTGTTCAGTGATATTTAATTCATTCCTTATTTTTTAACCCCTAGTAGTTAGTTATCTTCCAATCACAGTTTCTGATCTGGGTCAGAGATCCAGAGTAGTTAAAATGATCTGTTAAAGTTTTCCAATAGTAAAAAGTGTGGGGTTTTAATAGCCTTGGGCAACCCGATTGTCTATATGATACCGTTCTTCTTCAGGCCATTTAAAATGGTGGAAACGTCTCATGGCTCTCTGATACTACCTTCAGTGAAGGTTAGACTTAGGTCTGAGGGCTCTAAGCGGGTCTGGTCTCGAACTGGGTATAAATGCTTTCCTTAAATCCTTTAGTTATTCCAGGGGATCCCCCTGTGGGGACACTCGGAAATTGTTGCAAAGTTTATAGCATGGGTCTTGAAGACACGAGGTATTATTTCTGGCACAATATTAGAGAGTTTCTTCTATCAAGTCATTTTGACGGCCAAGTCGGTATTGATCTTTACATTCTCAAATATCAAAACCAACTTGTCAGCGATAAAAAGAAAGTGGCTTGAGACCTCCCAGGAATTTCCTTTTAGAAAAAAAAAAAAAGTTCTTACTCTTGGCTGTCCAAATGCTCAGCATGTTAAACCTCACTTTGAATCAGTCTCCCAGACAGATAATGAGGTGCTAACATAATACAGGACTGTAATAGAAATGGATCGAGTGAGAAAGAATTTCTCAGAATGTGAGCGGAGATATGTATACAAAACCAGGCAGCAATCATTAATAAAATTCATTCTTTGGCCTCACTCTCAATCTGTCTTTCCTGCCTGGTTGGAAACTGGGATTTTTTTTTTTTTTACAAGGGAAGAACACATCAAACAACACATTGGAGTGCTTAATGAAGGTGTCAGACAGGAGTTGGGTTTTAAAATGGAAATCCTTTGGCAAACTGTAATAAGGAGATAAGATTTTTTTTTTATGTATAGCAAGAATTTAAATACTTTGAGTTGCTTTCACAGAATGTCCTTAAGTTTTAATAATATCTAGACATTCTTATTTTGCAGTGAATGAATAAAGAGAAAATGTGTCATGCATTGCTATAATTAGAGAGACACTGGCTATTTTGAAAATAAAATGAAGTAATGGGATCATAGGGTTGTTTTTTTTTAAATAGATATGAAAGGAAACTTGGAGATGATCTCATTCTATTCCTTCATATTACAGCAAGAAAACAGGCAAATTTACTTGTTTTCTTTAGATAAATTAAACAATGACAAAGACTAGGGTGGACTTAGGGTATTTGGGGACCGTGACTGAAAATCTGTTAGAAGAGGGGTACTACATGTACCAGACATGTAACCCATGTGCGAGTGTGTGTGTGTGTGTGTGTGTGTGTGTGTGTGTTTCATCTCCATTTTTCCCTAAACGCAACACAAAGCTTAAAGACTAGGGGAGTTAGAGGTGTTTAGAGCCATATGGTAGTCAGGAAATAAGACCTTAAATGGAACCATAAGTTGGTGAAGCTATTTTGCCTGGAGAAATCAATACTGAGAACTAAAATAATCATACCAATAAAAGAAAGCAGGGAGCGAGGTGGGTTCTAACACTCTAACGAGCGCCTCTGTACTTAGATGGGCACTCCTGGGCAAGGCTGGTCCTCTCTTTAGGCTTCGTTTTTTATATACACACATACACACACACACACACACATCTCTGTTCTATATATACACACACATACGTGCATATATAGAGAGAGATATTGAGACTGCACAGCATACAAAAATAATATAAATTCCAGTCAGATAGTCCTCCTCAATGTCAAAGATAAAACAATAATTTGGGGAAAATGCAGGAGAGTATCTTCATGAGCTTGGGATAGGCAAATAATTATTAAGAAAGACATAAAAATAGTAAATGAGAAACTGGGCTACATTAAAATTAAGAATTTCTGTTCAAAAGCAGTACCTGTTAGAAAGTGAAAAGGCAACTACACAATTGGAGACTATATTTACAGTACCTGTCTCCGACCATGGACTTGAATCCAAATGCAGGAAGGGCTGCTACAATCGGCAAAATGCAGGCGGCTCAATTTTTAGAAAATGGGTGAAAGACTCGAACAAGCAATTCACAAAAGAGGATATTTAAATAGTCAATAAACACAGGAAACAGTACTTAAAGAGTGACTGGAGAAATACAGTTAAAACCACCATATAATACTGGCGCATCCCAACCACAGTGGGTAAAATGAGGAAGGTAGATGGCCTGAGGGTAAAGTATGTGGAGCGACAGGAAATTCGTACCCTGCTGGTTGGAGTTTAACTGGGTGCAATCATGTCGAAATTAAAAAACAAAACAAAACAAAACACTAAAGCTGAACAATAACAAAAACATGCCCTATGACCCAGCAATTTCGCCCCTAGACGTACAGAAATGTGTTCACATGGGAGCCAGGTCCACGCACAAAACTGCTCACAGCAGCACCGTCTGGAAGAGCCCAAACCAACCCGAATGTTCGTGCAGAGTAGAAAGGATAGTTACATTGTGTGTCTGGGCAATCAAACATTATACAGCAAAGATCAGAAACAAACTACAAGGAAAAACAACAATATGACAGAGTCTCACCAAATAATGTTCAGTGAAAGGGGCCAGTCCCCATTGAGTAGACATTATTTAATTTCATTACATGAAGTTCAAAAATAGGCTAAAAAGCTGATGATGTCGCAAGTCAGGAGAGTGGGTTCTTTTCTGGTGTTAGAGCCTGGAAAAGGGTTCAGGGGGTCTTCTGGGATTCTGATCTGGCTTCTGTTTCCTCATAGAAGCGTTCGTTCAGCTGGGGTATTCACTTTGCTAAAATTCGGGCATTTGCAGTCTTCTCTGTATATGTCATTTCTCAGTAAAATTTGAAAATACAAAGTGAGGGGAGTCAGAACAGAATTTCTGAGACAGTAATCGCTAGGCTTTAGTTTACACACAAAAATTCTGGGAACTTTGCTAAAATGACAGGTTTCAGGGCTATATCTCCAGAGAGCTTTATTATAAGGCCCAGAGAAGGGCCTATTTTGACATAAGCAAATCTAGGTACTCCAAATCCAAATGGCTTCTTGGATCACATTTTGGGAAATGTTGTAATAATAGGGAATCTTTCAACTTTGACATGTTGAAGCCCAGCAAGCAACCAGCAGATCAAGTTAATCATAAGGTTATAAGGGTATCTTCGCTAAGATTTTTGAGTTAAGAAGTTGGCATGGAAATACACTGTCATGATGCCAGCTGCAGGGTTTGCTATTTTCAATAGTGCCATCCTTCTTGGGATGTTTCCCATTTAATAAATAGCTTTGCAGAGATCTTGGAAGTAGAGATCATAGAAGAGAAGGGGTTGTGATCGTGAGGGTGGAACACTCCTTGTGCTCAAGCCACCACTTTCAGTGGGGTGTTGACAAGGGTGTGTCAAAGTCACTATAATGGGATCGTTTTTTTTGTGTGTTTTTTTTTGTGGCATCCCTAGAAATGCATCTGGGCCCAGTGGAAGGCCCCCGGGGCTGTTTTCACATAGAAGGCCCCAGAGGGTAGAAGTGGAAAGCTTTGCAAAACTGCGCTGCAGAGCCATGCTTCCTGCAACATTTGTCCTGTGTGATCTCCACTAACCAGAATCTTCTACAGCCTGGTGGTGGGAACAGTGCATTTTGTGGAATTCTCCTGAGACAGTCAATCATGAGACATGCAAGGTATTTTGCAGTAAAGTAAACCATTATATATTGTTTATCTCATGGAAAAACTTTTGTAATGTAACTGCTTCATATACATGCACCTCACAGAAACTGTTGGTTTCATATGCCAATGAAACACATTTCTCTTTCCAGCTTCGGTTCAACTATGAGAAACTGCACTGGCAGAAACGGCAGAGTAGAGGAGGCGAGGGCAGCAGTCAGGGAGCGTGACTCCTCCCACCAGATGACGCTGGGGATGTTTTTACTTTGGTTGGAATTATATCAAATTGGTGAGATAATATTACTAATGTTATTAATTTTTTATTTTGATTTTGTATACTAATTAAGATCTTTGAGTAGCGGCAACATGTGCCTTGAGTGTGTTTTAAGAGGAAAATGATTGAAGATGTTGAAATGCATTTGACACAGTTATGTGCATTAATACTTATCTCCACCTCTCACTTTCTGGTCTCAAGGCAAGAATCAGGTCTCTTCCTTCCATTTGTCCACTATATTTGCCATCCTGTTTTCTTTTGGCCCTTGAGTGATCTTGCTTCATCAATAAATCTTCTTTTTCCTCTATTTTCATCCTTCTTTTTTGTCTTTATGGGTTCTCTCCCATCAGCACATAAACATAGACAAGTACTTTTAATTAAAAAGAAATACCCTCCTTATTTTTCTTTCCATTCCTTTGTTCACCCTTGTATATCCTTCCCTGCTAAATCACTTGAAAAAAATAAAACTGTCCATTCACATTGGTATCACTTCTTCACCATTCAATTCCCAAGGCACTGGAGTCTGGCTAATGCCTCCATTATATGTCTGAAGTTGCTCATTAAAACTCATCAAAGCTCTCCTGGTTGGTGAATCCAATAACTAATTTTCAATTGCTATCTTAACTCGAGGTTTCTGGAACATTTAATCTTATTGATCTCTCCCTCTTATTGAAGTTCACCTTCTCTGTGGACTAAGCCACACCACTTTTTCCTGGCTCCCTGGTTAGTAGCAGGAAGGAATTAATTTTCTGGATCACAGCTTTTCATAGAGGGAAGGTGTTAACCACTCCATTCCTTCCAAGACAGTGTGGTGACAGTGAGCATGCGAGTGCTCTCCTTTCCCTGTGACACAGCCCTTCAGAGGGAGGAACTCACCTGGGGGCTGACATCTGGCTGACGAGATAGATAGCCAAGGCCCTGGATTTTGTATGCTAGAGGCTTCTCAGCGCAGAAAAGAAGCTCATGGCCCTCTCCTTCTCTGCCCACAGATATGAGTAATCCAGCCTGTGCTCCTAGTCTTAGGAGAAGAGACCTCCTCTCCTGCCCTCTTTTCCTACTTTCTCACTTTTTCACTGGATCGATACAACAGATCAAGCCTGTTAAATAGTGAAAATGGATGTCTTTTGTTATTTTAGGGTAATTCTCTGAGACAGAGAGTTAGTAGGAGGTCTTTACATTTCTGGCTTTAGTCTCCAGATATGTTTTTCAAATATTATGAATTAATATCCATTCAAGAAATAGAGAGCATTCTAGGCAATTTAAATTGAATATAGGTTAAGGCATACAGGTTTAATGGGTTACACAGGAGATGAAAAGCTGAAAAACCAACTAGGACATGGTGAAAAGTCAAACAACAAAAGAGATTTCAGTGACACTGGAAAGCTGCTACCATCCCTAGGGACAAAGGTACAAAGAGAGGAAGGGGGTGGTATTAATAGAACCCAGGGGCCGCGCCTAACTGGTGGAAGCTAGAATCGGAGAGGGAGCTGAGCCTTCCACAGAGAAATGGGAACGTAGAAGCTAGAACTATGAGGGACACTCAACCATGATCACAAAATGCCCCAGAAGGAGGATGAGAATTCTGCTTTTCTTTCTTCCCCTCCCCTCAATCTTCCAGCACAATCCACTGACGAAACAGCTATCCCTTGGTATTCATGGATGGGGGATTGGTCCCAGGGTCTCTCCACAGGTACCATCTGTGGATGCTTGAGTCCCTCATACTCGAGGGCGCAGCATCTTCGTACGACCTGTGTAACCCTCCCATATACTTAAATCACCTCCAGGTTACTTATGCCTAGTAAACTGTAACTGCTTTGCAGAGCTGTTACACTGTATCGTTTAGGGAATAATGACAAGGAAAAAAGTCTGTTCTTGTTCAGCACACACATGGCCCCTGTAGGCCTAACTACACAGTGCATGTCAGCAACAATGCAGCATTTAAAACATATTTTCAGTCTGTGGGTGGTCAAACCCCCATGTGTAGGACCCAAGGATATACAAGGATACCTGTATACCCAGAAGTCCATTGACAGGGGGGCATGAGAAACACCTACTACTTCTTTAGAAGCACAGCTTTCAAACTTATACAAGGGGTTGCTCAAGTTGAAGTCTTCCTTTTCCTTCTTTTGGGTCCCTCGAGTCATTTTTGGGGAACCTTAGGGTTCCTACAGAGCATGCTTTGCAAAATTCTGGAGTAGATGCTCTCGCTGCTTCCTGTCAGTCCAGTGATTTATAGATCTATGATTTAGTGGGCAGTGACTCGTCAGAAAGATCTGAAACAAAAATATATTACTAGGGTGTATTTGCTATGCCCTAAGCATTAGGGTTGTCTTAATTAGTAATTCATATATTCAGCATATGAGCTATAATATAATCACATGTTTAAATATGCAATCACTCCTCAACTGATTGTAATAACTTGTCTATAATAAAAAGAGGTCCCCCTTCATTGCTATGTTGAGTAAATGTTAAATTAATCATGGACACATGCCAAATCTGCTTTGAAAAAAGCAAATAAATTGCTTTTCTAAGGCTGAATCATGCTGCCTCTCTTCCAAGAGCATTTTTGTAATTACTTCTTTGATTACCCAAGTGATAATATCAAGATGGATTTTTAACCTTCATACCAGGCCTTTGTGTGCAAATACATTGGAAAAGATGGCCAATGATTTAATACTCCATGCAAAGGGGCGACCCTGTGAGCACTGCCCCAGTTCCATAACAGACTGAATGGAGCCTCTAATGGAAAGACAAGATAACAAAGGGAGAAATCTTGGCAGAAAAATTACTTTGCTTTGAATCCTAATGGATATTTTGAAAAAGCTAAGATTTCACATTGAGGTTGTTTCAAATGTGAAGAGATTGAAAAGTAATACAAAATTCACTGTGACACGTAGTCATAAGAGAATAAAAAGTGTAGATGTACACCATGTGCAAGAAAACTCATTAAAATCACACCGTTTTAGAGATTCCACAGATCTTCAAACATTTCTCAGGGAAATTCTTTACCATCTTAGGGAAACAGAGTGTGGGTTTGGGAGGAGGTGGGGAACTTTTACGTAATTGAGTCTATCTATCTCTTTTTATAGATGAGGAAACAATTTCATAAAGAAGTGACTTTTCCATGATCTTATATCAAGAGTAGCAAACTGCACTGTCATTAAAAAAAAAAAAAAAACTAGTTTAACACATGTATTACGTTGCTATTTTGGGTGGAAGCTGATTTAAATATGTAACTCTGAAATTAAAGACATTTTTACTTTGCCTTTGGATTCAAAATCTTTCTTCAGTTCTGCTTTCTCTGGAGACTTTCAAGTTTCCCACAACTGGATTCATTCAAGAATGTTGCTCAGATTGTGAAAAGAATAAACTGATCTTCCTGGGATGAGAGCCTCTTCTTTTAGGATGAGAAGTCAGAAATAAGAAATTTCAATACTGTGGTTTGAGAAACTGAACACCCTTTTCTGAGAACACAGGTGAGAAAGAAACTTTTTTTGCTTGCCCTATATCTTAGAAAAAGCACTATAAAAGGAGGCATTGAAGATGTGAAGTGAATCAGGAACATCTTACTATGCAATGATGGAGGGGATTCTTTGAGCCTCTGAATATCAGTATCAATTCAGGGTGTTTGTGCATCTGACCTTAAAATGTCTGAACAGTCCCTTTTCTCTGGTCTACCATCACTCAGGCAAATGAATGTTCATAGGGTTCTTTGGGGGAAGTTATTACAGTACATGCTCGTCCTTTTGTTATAGGATCCTTCCCTCTGGAGACCTGGCCAGTTTTTCAGTCAACTAGTTCCAGGACTAAAATCTTTCAAAAGACACCTATGAGCAAAGGCTCATCACAGCTTCTCTTTTTAAGAGTGAGTCATCTGGGGATCAAGTCAAATGAAGTCTTGTCAAAAATCGGGTTTACAGTAGGCAGCTGGTCCACTTTTTTGTTGACCCACCCAGAGGTCACTTCTCTAGTTCTCTAATGGAGAACGAGATTTGGTTTTCTAGCAAATTTCAGCCACCTACACTGCTTGGCTTTGGCCTGTGAGAGGAACACTGTTACGGTGGAGGGGGTTAAGTGGTCGGCTCTGAGATGGTCCCCGATCCAGCCAAGATAGCAAATTAAGACAGGCAAGAAGGGGATATGGTGGATTGTAGAGATCATTTCCACTCTTAAATATCTCCGTTAATTGACCAGTCTGGCCCCTGCAGAAACTGTGTGGATCTCGGAGAAGGACTGTAGGCAGCTCAGTGAAGTAGTGGTCCTGACTGCAACTGCTATACTGGACGAGGTCCCTTCCAGAGCAGGTGAACGAGGTTTCGAGGCATGTGGCCATTAATCCAGTGAATGCAGTTTCTCCCCTCTGAGTCGGGGAAGAGTGGAAACAGCTTTCATTCCCATGAAATGAATAATAATATATATTTATAATTTTGCCCCAGGGCTAAGTCAGTTGTCCTATATTCACTATTATATTCTAACCTGAAGATATCTGAATCTTCTGGATATCCCAGAAAACATCACCTTGATCTATCACTGATAACATAGTAATAGGACAAGATAGGCAAGAGGTGGCTGGAGGGTGGGGATAAACCCTATTAATATTCAGGAACAAGCTATTGCCACTTCAATAAAGTTTTTAATCATCTAGCAGTCATGGATCTGCCAAATATCCCTTCCAGGATGAAAGACAAATTGCTCATCTTACATCTTTAACCGCAGAGAAGGAATCACAATATCTAATAGTTCTATTCTGATTATGAGAGAATAAGTCCGCACCCTGGAAGAGCGCTGCGGTCTACATCCTGGGTGGAAGGGAAGGACTTCGACTCTGAGTAGGGTGAGGAGCAAGAAAAGCTCGGGCAGGTTCAGGCTAGAGTGAAAGCAGGTCTTCCACCTGTGCCATTCAATCTGGTCGACTCTGTGGTATTGGCTGTTCAAGTGCTGGGAAAAGAAACAGCATGGAGTTTACCGCGAGCCTCAGAGGGAGAATCACGATACAGGTCCCTGGAATTCCAAGGAAGGTCAGGCCATCTAGAGCAGAGCATTCAACCCCTTTTGAAAACCAGCTACTGGAATGCTACAGAGCCCTGGTAGAAACAGCATGTCTGACCGTGCAACGTCAAGTGATCATGGATCGAGAACGGCCCATCGAGAGGTCAATTCTACTCGTAAGGTTGGCCTGGTCCAGAAGCAACAGATTTTGATAAGAAAATGCAAAAAGGGCGTATTGGGGGCCAGCACGAGCGAACAGAAGGCAATAGAAAGCCTTATGAGCAGCAATTCAGACTCTCGTGTCACCCATCACAGTTATACCAGTGTCGCCCCCCCACCACCACCCACACCTCACATACACTGTCATCTTCATTTACAGGAGGGTTGGCTTGGCATCTGTGAATGGATGGCAGCTGAATTCCAGCCTTAGTCAGAGGTGGCCTGGAAAGCGTGGTGGAAGGGCAGATCTTCTGGGCAGGTACTGGAAGGGCGACGACCCTGGTGATCTGTGTCGTGGGAAGGGCATTTGGGAGTGAACGCAGGGTGAACATCTTTCAGTCCCGTATTAATACCCGCCGCTGTTCTTCCATCATTAAAATGTCACCAATCAACGAGATGACATGACTTGGCCAGTTGACGTCACCAACTTTTGTCAGTGGCCACCTGACACTGGCACAATGGGACTATGGGTGAGGTGGAGGCTGTACTTGGGCCCAACTGCATGGATTTCTGCTTCTCAAGGTCAATCCCTTGCTGCCTCTGAAAGTGTAACCTGCCGACAACAGACCAGTGCCGAGCACTGGGCTGCTTCTGAAGGAGGTTAACGGGCCACTTGATGGGAAGTTGGCTGTACCAGGGCCTTTCCATTGGGAGGGTTTCGTTCTTTTTTTCCCTACAGGATAGATACACATCCTGCATATGGATTTGCTTTTTCTACCCAGAGAGCCTCACTCACACACTGCACTGTTATCCTGGGGTTTACGGAGCATCTGATGCACAGGCATGGAATCCAACAGAATGGAGGTTGCGAAGGAAGGAAAGGGCCTGTAGAGTGAAGGGGGTGCACCAGTGATCCCACGTCCTTGGGGTTTATGGTCATATCCCAGAGAGCCCCTACCTCCCAGGAGCAGGTGAGCTAACAGAGCACTGAAATGGTGAAGATCCAGCTGATGTGCCAGCTCAAGAGAATGCTCTCCACGCTATAAGAGCAATGGTTTAAAAGGATACTCCGCAGTGACGGATTGCCTTCCTCCAGAGTGTGGTATATCGATTGAATTAAAGGTATTTGTATCATGCTGTTCTCTCTGTACGGAGATGGCAAGGATATGAGTACAAGAGAGGGAAGCAGAAGTAGATCCAATGGCCCCTGGGGGAGTCTGTGCTTCTCACCCCTGAAACTCAGAGCTCTGCAAGCTTAGAGGTCCTGGGCACCAGAGGGAGTGCATTCTCCCCAGGAGACCCAGCCAGTGTCACGTCATGCTGTAAGTTACGGCTGTCACCTGGGAACTCCAGGCTGATCGTGTCCGGGGACCATCAGGCAGTAAGAACAATGGTCATCTTGTCAGAGGAAATCAATCCTGACTGGCAGGAGGAGGCAGCTGCTGCTGACACACAGTGGCGGGAGGAGGGATGTCTGTGGACCTCACCGACCTACCTGGGTGCCTCTTGGCGCCCTCCTGACTGTTTGTAACTGCGCATGGACAGGAACGGTGACTCTGCCTGGGAAGGATATGACCACTAGGAGCTCGGATTCCTTAGGAATTAGATTTAAGTTATCAAGTAGCTGAGGAAGAGTGGGGTTTTAGGATGGAGAGTTGAGGAGAGACACAATGAGTATCAGTTGTATCCCTGAGATCAACGACAGTAACGAGGACTGTACTTCTTCCCACTGACCTCTGCCTTCCAAGCACCTTAGTCGGAGACGAAGTCCCCCAGGTCCCTGGATAGTTTTGTAGGGAGCACAGGGACAATCACAGAACTGCACTGCTCTGCCTCCCCTTCAGGAAGGAACCTGCTCCCAGCTGGGGGGAACGCGGTTAGCTGACAGCCCGCTGTGTGAACTCCTTCAGCTTTTGAGCAGAAATTACACTCCTTTTGGAGTGTTCTCCAAGAAATGACTGAGCATCCTTTCAATTCTGAAATACTGGAATAGGGATAATTATACCTTTCCTAACTACAAAACAATCTTTTGTTTTCTCTCTCCAAGAGATGTCTAAAACTACTTCTTCCATAGACATATGATAAAACTGCTTATATATATATTGTACCACATTCAATAAAAGAACCATGTTTTAGAATTAGGCAAATGTGGGTTTGAGGCTCAGTTCTACCAATGGGGAGGTCTGATACTTGGCAAGAAACTTAATTTCTCTAAGCCTCCGTTTTTCTCATCTGTGATATGGAGAGAACAGAAATGCTCACCTCACAGTTTGTTGTGAGCACACAGTGAGGTTTGAAAATAAATTAAAAGCATGTGTCCCAATGCCCACCATAAAGTGAATGCTAAAGAGATAAATTTACACAGCAGAGTAAGTCTCAGAACGGCTTACAAAACGGGTTGTCTGTGTGAAAGCTGGAGGCTGGCCTCAATGCACAAGAAGGTCATGAAGTATTAAAAATAATTATTTTTCAAAGGCAAAGGGGGGAGGAGGCATAGTGGTATTTATGTAATGAACCATAAATGTTTACAGAGAAAGTAAGGTTTTCATTTTCCCCAAGACACATTGCCCCTGCCCCACTAGAAGATTCAGAGTTGAGTCCTAATAAAATACCTCACATTACAGAGCACTTTCTCAATTACTGCAGGTTGAACAAAGTGCTGTACATTAGCCTGAAAGGACCTCAATCAATACTAGTTTGGATTGCTTAAAGAGGTCACTGGCAGAATCAGACTTTTTTTTTTAAGTCAAGGGAATTTAACACAATTTAGCAATTATTCCTGGGGCTCTAACCTCACAACTGCAAGCGTAGCTACTGTTGTAAACAAACCTCTTAAAGATGATTTTTGAAAAGAAATAGCGTAAGTAGTTACATTACTGAGGTCAGAAATACAGCTTAGAACTGTAGGCGCACAGACGGTGGACGGGCACCTTCTAGGAGTGGTCCCTGGGACCAAGTGACATTGTCACACAGAGGCTCAAAATCTGTCACTGAGGTAACCTTGATGGCAGTAAAAATGACCCCCTCCAAAGAACTGTGTTAAATGGCACAAAGATATGATCTTGAAGAAGGCTCAGAAGAGGTCAATGTTTCATATGATAAAAGACTGACTAAATTAATTCTGTAACTTACGGTGATGCTGCATATCTTTCTGGGTTGGGAAAGCAGAAGGTCGACTTATATTTGGGCATATAGGATACTTTATGACCCTACTCTAGTGAAAACATGTATTGAAACTTCAGTGGGTACAGGGCCTGTGAGTTAGGGACCACCGAGTCTTTCTCGAAAGCCACAGGAGCTGTCTATCTGCGGGCTGCGACTTTGATCACTTGGGACCCACCGGCAATTGAAGTGCGCAATGCCAGACAGTGTGTTTTCTGGTTTAAAGAAAGTATTCATTTTGTTAGCAGCAGGAAGGAGTGGGAAATTACCCATGAACAATGCGTTTTCTTTATAGCCTGGGGCAGAGCGGTGGATAAGGTGGGGATTCAACTGTCAGCAGCATCACTGTATCAAGGCTTCAGGAAGTACTTGAGGACTTTGCTAATACATTCAAAACAGGAGCCACTGCAAGTATTGCAGGCGAACCCACCCAGCCGGGGCATGCGCACGTGTGCGTATGTGTATTTGTACATATGTTTGCATATATGTTCATGTGCATGTATTTTTTACTGTAGTCTTTAAGATTACAAAGAGGGAAAGAGCACAATATTGGTATAACTTAAGGCCCTTTACATCATAACTTGGAATCAGAAGTTGAAATTAGTTTTCCCACCTGTGGGAGTTTTTAAAGTAATGAACTATCCAAATCTGGTCAGCACCTCCCAGTCAAAAGAGGACAGTGTTTTGCTAATGTCATCAAAATCGTTGCCAAACATGGACGTGCGTGCCAAAAACAACTATGTATCAATCTCAGTTTGGGAAGCTGAGTTAGTTTAATCTTGCAAAGATGTTCCAGATACTGAGTTAGGTGGTTGAAATATGCTATGTCAATCCTTAGAAGATCCTTAGATATGTTCTTAAGATCCTTTGATATTATTCTCCTTGAATTACAGACAAGGGCCAGCAATCTCAGAAAGATGATGCATTCAAGGTCACACACTTGTGGGGCTGAAATGAAAGTCAAATCTGTTTGCACCCAAAACCCTGCACTTTTTTCAAATAGAATTAAATGCACACACATACACACACACACTGAGAAAGAGAGAGAGGGGGGAGAGAGAGAGAGACAGAGAGAGAAAGGCAAAGAGGGAGAGAGAGAGAGAGAGAGAGAGAGAGAGAGAACGTTTGTTCATTCTACCCTAGCCTAGAGGCGACGACAGGGGTGAGCCCATTGTGAGAGTTCAATAAATATCCTCAATAAATACTTATTCAGTGAATCAGTAGATGACTCTGCCTCCAAAAAATGTTTATCTCCCTTCTACTTCATCTTTCCACAAGGGCATTTCTATTTCATTGCCAAGAACACACACACACATGCACACACACATGTATATGCACAAACCACACACCCCAGGGAGTTTGGCTTTTTAAAACATTGATTGGTTGGGCTGTTTCTTTAACAACCAAAATCAATGAAGTGTCCCCTACCTGTAGAGGCAATTTGACAGTGTAGGCAGCCCAATTTCAAATAAGGTATGTCTCTAGTGGAACAGTATAAAAATTCAATAAGACTTAGTGTTTGGTTCAAATAAATGCAGACCAATAATTTCTATAATTTCTGCTTGATAAACATAAAATCACCTAACATGCGAGGACAAAAGGCCCTGAGGGATCAGCTGTTAGCAGGCTTCTATTGGACTTACAGCAGTGGCCTCCTCACTGGTCTCCCTAAACTCAGCCTGGCCCCTTTAGTTCTCTCTAGTGGTTGCAGCCAAATTGATTTGCTTAAAAACACAAGTAGGTTAATTTCAGTTCCCTGTTTGAGAACTTCATGGGCATCCTGCTTCTCTTACAATAAAACCATTCTTCTTAGCCTACCAGGCCCTAAATGCAAAGGCAGGTACGGGCCAGACTGCATCCCCCCTGCTCCAGCCACAATGGTCAGCTTCCGCTCTGCATAGTTCATCCTCCAGTGCACCACAGGGCCTTTGCACCTGCTGCCCCTGCCCTTCTATGAGATGTCGCACACTTCCACCTCATTCATCCCATTGCCTTTCAGGTCCCTATGGGACCACTCTCTCAAATAAGATTTCTTGGACCTTGTGAAGAAAATCAGGCTTGTTTGGTTTAAAGGCTCATGAACTCTTGTTCCTATACTACAAACCGCTCATCTGTTTGTTTTTATAAATATACTTGCATGAAGTGGCAGTAGCATTGGTCTCCTCTGCTAGATGATCAGTCCCATGAGGGGCAGAGATTGGCTCTGTTCTTGTTCATCAGCGTGTCCCTAGAACAGCGCTCACACGTAGTGGGTGGTCAGCAAGAACTTGGTAAGTTGACTGGCTGGCACCAACCCTCAACCTTGTTTTCAGGAGAGCCTGCCTCGAGAGTCCTCTCTGCGGAAACACCCTGAAGTCACCCAGGGTCTCTGAGCCTACACGGGGCACCTCTGCTGGGCTGGACCTGAACAGCAATGGCTCTGCAGTGGCAAACAGCACAAGAGGAAGTGTCCTGTGGCTGAGGCGAGTCAGAGGAGGTGTTATTCCAGAGCTGCGAAAAGTCCCACGACAGGAGAATGAGTCTGAGTTTTCGATGAGGAAGAGGGCCATAACTTTCTAGAAAATGCAGGGTTAGAATTCAGGCTCTACAGCCAATTATAAAATAATAATACTTCATAAGTGACAATAAAATAATAAATAAACCATCATCATTTTCATCGGTATCGGTAACTGCTGATGATCCCAGCCCCAGCCTTCGAGGTTCTGGGTACTGCGGAGCTGACGCTACTCCCTCCAGCTGTGATCTGTCCTAGACTGGGAAACATGTATCCATGAGTGTGATAAATGATTGTTTCATGTTCCTGAGTTTTATGAAGTAGCCATAGCAACCGGAAGAGGAGATTGTTTGAAAAGGAAAAGGCAGAAAAGGAAACTAACTTTTAAAGTATCCCTACTACATTCCTTTGGAGATAGTCATGCTGTCTTAACTCATATACTGGATAGACAAATAGGCAGGTAGAAAGATAGATCGATCCATGTACCTCCTACATTCTTCTGGTCAGGAATGTTGCCAAGTGTATCTTATTTCACTACGATGACTCTATGGAGATAGTACTTTATTTCTATTTTCAGGCAATAAGTTTCATACGAGTGAACTGTATGTGCCAGGGTTGGTATAGATTCAGTGCTCAGTGTATGTACAGAGGGAGCCCATCATCCTTGGCCATTCATAAAATGGTGAATTTCTTAAAAATCCCCATTCTATTGGCAACAGCTGTCATGTACCCTGTTCAGATGTGTCTCTGTAAAACAAACACCGTACTAGTCACCAGGTCTCCAGGGAAGACTCGTTTATTCTGTCCCTTCCATCTCCCGGAGCATGTCCTGACCCGGCCAGGGGGATGATGGTCACAGCGTCCAGCCAGGCTTGGTCCTTCTGTATTACCACACCTGCTTCCACAGTATACACCTGAGAGCAAGTTTCGGCCGCACTTCATGCCTAAAACGGTTGCGCCTACTAGTGCCTTCGGCCTGGCTGAACGGCCTAGAGCTTTCCCCGCTACCGCCTTGCCTTTCCCTCCGGACCTTGTCCCATGCGCTTGCCGTGACTTTCTCCTTCTCCGATGTGGCTGCCCAACACTAGGTCTCCTCTCTCCGAAGCCTTTACTCGTTCGGTTTGATTCAGCTCATCCATTCGATAATCGTTTGTGAAATGCGTCCTATGTCAGGTGTATCAGTACAAAGGAGAACATCTCTTTACTCTGAGGGCCTTTTGCCAGGAAGCACGTGTCCTTCTGACTCATGCCAGTTTCAGCGCGGTGCTAAAGACAGGCTGTGCTTCTCCCCTGAGTCAAGTCCCCTGAGTCAACGCAACACCCACAGAAGCAGCAGAGACTATCCTGCGACACTGGGAAGGCAGAAAATATGAGATTTCACAAATTCTTTTTCATGTCAGGCTACCTGGTCGCAAATCGCAGAACTGCCTTTTATCCGCTGTGACACCTGAAACCTCAGTTGTTCCCTCCTCATCGTTACATGCCATCTCATTCCACAGGAGGCAAATTCTCTGGGCCACGGATCTGTAAATGAGGGTGGTTCATCAGATGGTGCCTGCTCATGCTTGGGCATGTCTAGGCTGGTGCAAGGTGAGGGTGCACGCCCTGGCACCTGGGGAGAGGGCTGAAGACGCCCTGCTGTCGGATTTAGCCAGTGCAGTGTCTCAGATCAGAGAGTCCGGAGGCTGTAATCACATGCTACGGCCCACCTTCAGATTCCACCTGTGCTGATGGCTGGTGCTACTGCTTTTGGCAAGCTACCTGACCTCTCCAAGCCTTGGCCTCCCCTTGTATGAGAGGAAAGTAAGAATCATACCCCCCACCTGATAACGCTGTGGAGGTTGAGTGAATGCCTGCAAAGTACCTAACGCAGTGCCTGACACACCCTGAGCGTTTCGGTTGCGCACGTGTATCTGATGCTCTGCTGCACCACCCCGGGTCCTTCGCCAGCCCCGGGGAGGGGCGTGAGGTGCCAACAGCAGATATCTGCTCAGCTGTGGGTTTGGCTGCGGCCATCTGGCAGGCAGGGGATGGGCGTGCTGGAGAGTGGGGTGGCTTCTGTGTGGGGAGCAGCAGCATCTGCTTCTGGGACAGAAGCTCTCCCTGCTCCCTGGCATGTGCTCCGCTCATAAATTCTCCCAGAAATGGGGACCCAGCTGAGCCCCGCCGTGCGTGGGAGCAGGCACACTCCCTTCCTCCCTGCTGTATCTGTTTGGAGCTAGGGCCACGGCACCACTTGGTCTGACGTACAGCTGCTGGCTTGTAGTGACTTTCCCGGCAGAGTCTGTGCAGGCCTCCCCGTCATAGTCCCTAGTTGAGATGAAAGCCTGTGGCAGAAAGACAGCCACAGGGAACGTGATGCTTATTTAAACGGGTTTAGGCAATTTAGTTTGCCTCTTTAAAAACACCCAGCGACTCCCGCAGCAGGCAGAACGGCTTACCGAAGGTGGCCTCGCCCTAATCCCTGGGACATGTGAACACGTCAACATTAAACAGCACAAGGACTGGGCTGATCTAATTAAAGTGACTGACTTTAAAACAGTGAGGGTAACCTGGATTACCCAAGGGGTCCCAATCTAAGTACATGTTTCTTTAAAAGTAGAGAACGTTCTCCAACTAGAGACAGAGTGTTGTATTGGAGGGAGAAGTCAGAGGGACTCAAAGCATGACAGGGACTCAGCCCTCAGTGGTTGGAGGTGGCTGTGCGGAAAACATGAGAAAAAATGTGGGCATGACTGAGGACCAAAGACAAGTCCCAGCTGATGGCACCAAGGAAACAGGGACCTCGGTTCTATAACCACAAAGAAATAGACTGAGCCAACAACCTAGCGGAGCTTGGAAACAGGTCATTCTCCAGAGCCTCCAGGCAAGGACACAGGCCAGGTGACATCCTGCTTTGGCCTTAAGAAACTCTAATCAGAAGACCCAAGGGAGCCCACCTGAACTTCTGACCTACAGAACTAAAGGATAAAATATCTGGGTGGTTTCAAGCCACTGTCTTTGTGGTAATTTGCTGTGGCACCTATAGGAAGTGAATACAACTTCTAAAAATAAATTTCCAAGATTTTAAGACAATGTCAAGAAGGCCTGTCCTGCTGCAGTGCTGATTCTCCTCTTGCACTTCATTCATGCATGTCACTCCTCCCTGCAATGTCAATTGTCCCTCCACATCACCACCTCTGACTGCCACTCCCCAGCCCTGGCTTTTTCAGCGGGGACAGTACTGAAATTTAGGAAAGGAAATTTTTCACCGGACAGGACTTTGTTTCATGCATTACAAGACATTTGGCATTCTGGACTCTTTGGGTCCTTATTGCCAATGGCATGGCTCGGTCACTGTGACAACAAAAAAACACTCCCCCAGGAGTGTTCAGTTTGAGCATCGCTGTAAGCAACGTGCCCATATTCGGCCAGTATGTCCCGGACAACTCCCAAGCACCCGGAAGTCTTGTGATACTGGCTAATCTGAGTCCACAAGAAGAGCTCCTGCCTCGGAAGGAGTTATACTGTAATGTGACAGATTACAAAAAGAACGTGCGGCACCCTGGCTAGGTAGTTCAGTTGGTTCGGGCATCGTCCTGATATGCCTCGGTTATAATTTCAATCCTTGGTCAGGACATGCATGAGAACCAGCCAATGAATGCACTTATAAGTGGGGCAATAAACTGATGTCTCTTTCTCTCCCTCTCTCAAATCAACCAATAAAAATAATTTTAAAATATGAAGATGAACAGATAGACACACTCAGGTAGTTTTAAATGCTACAGAAGAAAAACACAGGGTAATACAGTGGAGGACGGAGGGGTATAGTATATGTGTTTTTCTAGAGCGATCATAAAAGGCCTACCTGCGGGGAGGGTGCACTGAGTTGAGACCTAACGTTGAAAAGGAGCAGCCCCCTCAAAGTTAAGAGGGAGAAAATCTCAGGCAGAACGATAAGCAAACTCAAAGCCCCTTGAGACAAGAGCGCTCGGCATTTACGAAGGTCAGGAAGGTCGGTGGGTCTGCAGTGGAGTGAAGAACCAAGGGAGACACGAGAAGAGGCATGAGAAGCAGGTCGGGCCAGACAACGTCATCACAGGCTGTGGCTGGAAACTCTTGGTTATTTCCGCTTTCGATGGCATCCGACAGGAGGTTGGTTTTTTGTGTTTTTTGTTTTATTTTGTTTTGTTTTTTGTTTTCTAACATTCTTTGTGGACAATTTCAAAGCTAAATTGGTAAAACAGTGAAATGAACCAATAAGTTACCTTGAGTTAATGTAATTAGTCACCCAGCTTTCCAAGGCGAGTCTCACCTATCCCTAACCTCGTTCACGGTCTTCAATGCAGCTTGCTCCAAAACAAACCCCACACATAATAAAATGCCATCTCTGGGTATTCCCATTTTAAATAGTCTAAATAGAACAGCTTTTTAGGCATTCCATTAATGTCATTATTAAACCCAAAATGAACAAAATTATATTATACTTTCAACTCTATTGCGGGGTTTAAAATGGGAGGATAAAGTAGTCTGCTTTACCTGTTAGGAGCCTCGCCTTGGTGGAGGTGGGGGCAGGGAGACCGGTCAGGAGGCTGTACAGCCCTGTCTTGGCCAGGGTGTTAGTGGTGGTCTAACTGCCAGCTGGAAAGGATAAAGAGGAACCAAGGATGACTGCCACAGTTTGGTCTGAGTGGCTGGGGAGATGACCGTGACATGGCGTCCAAAGACCAAGAAAGCTCGTTTTGGGAGGGGGAGGTTGGAAGGTGACAAGCTCGAACCACACAGGCTTTTCTGCATGTGTCACGCCCATTCTCGCCTTCTGTCATCACCCCACCCTTTCCCACTCCACCTCTGCACTTCTCCTCGGCTACATGGGCCAAGTTCACAGGCTTTCTCTTCCTTTGAGACCTCGATTCTCCATGTCGTAGTTTATGCAGTTCCTGTCTATATCTAATTTTTAAAAATCTCAGTAAATGCATGCGGTTAAAAGCCTTCAGGAGCAGTGAAGGCCTTGTGACAGAAAAGAGCCGTGCCCACATCCTGGCCTTGCTGGGCATTAACTCTCTGATCTTGGGCAAGTTACTCTCCTCCTCCAAGCGTTTCTTTCCTTAGCTGCAAAACGAGGTCTTTCCTAGCTCCCGCGTTAAGCAGTTGACCAGTCCGAGATCTAATGAATACAAGGCACGGCTGTTCGGCACGACTGTTGTAGTTATTATCACTGCTGTCATTTCACAGTCTCATCGAAGAGCAGAGAGTGATGGCTTTCCACTGGGACTGCGCCACCTGCACTGGGCTCTGAAGACAATGCAGCGTCGGCTGGGCAATCGGGTGAGGGAGGGGCCGGGGAAAACAAACTGCCAAGCTCTAGACACTTAACGGCTCTTCAATGATAATGGGTGGGAGGCTTGAACTTAATCCACTCCAGGTATGAATGAACAAAGGGCAGGCGGTGCTTGAAGCTTGTAGACTCTCATATTAGCCTAATTCGTGTGAATGACCTGCCTCTCCTGTCCCCTACACACACACACACACGTGCATGCACACACTTGCAATGTGGAGGTGTGTGTGACCTATTACTTTGGTAATTAAAGCTGTTTAAAAGTTCAAGAGAAGTCTCGGGATTTCGCTATGCAGAAATTTTATCGCCGCCACCTCTAAACCCCAATTAGGCAGCTCGTAGCAGGACCATGAGAAGAAGCCTGGTTTCCGCTTGCTCCCAGCATCTCATTAATGACATGCCTTCCCAGCGGGTCACGGATGGAGGCGATGTCTTCAAACGGGACTGTTAGCAGATGGGTCACAGGCTACTCTTCTCTGAGCTGCGAACCCATGTAAGGGCAGGAGGCTCGGGGCCAACCTAAGGCTGGACGTCAGCGCTCACAGATCACAGCTCAGCGCTCCTCTCTCCCCATTGACCTTGTCCTCAGAAAGATCTGAATCTGAATCCAAATTCTAACACTGACTCATTCAGAGCCTTGCGGATGCCTCTAAACCTCTCCAAGCTTTCAAGGTTTCCTCGCAGGAAAAAGGCAAGGAAGGACAATACATTATTCTATGTGGGGTTGCTGTGAGGATGAAGAGACTGTTTGTAAAATGCCTAGCAGTGTCTGGACCACTGTTCATAATTAAAAGGAAGTTCCCTCTGGTCTTCTTTTCCTCCTCCATAAACGGAGGAGCCTGGTTCCAGCAGAACATTATTTGACAATAAAACCTGTGGTGCGAACAAAGGAAAATCACGCACACCTAATCTTCCTTTCCGAAAGTATGTGTGTGATTTAGAAGTCAGTCTACAACACTAACTTTTCAGAGCCACAGACTTGAAAAACTGTCAAATGACTACTAATGGGTCACTTTAGAAGTTAAAAATCGAAGACAGAGGTAGTGAAAAAAAGACAGTAAACCATACCCTAAAGTGAATATAAACTTGAAAATAACATGCCACTACAGTATTTTAAACACCTACTTGACAAAAACCACTTCTACCCTGTTACCTTGCAACAGTCTCACCGCCCTTGCAACAGCCAGTTTGCTTAGGAGGAAGCTAAGACTCCAAGGGCATTGGCACCTGGCCCAAGTTCATGCAGACGGAGGGCAGGGTAGGCTTGTGTCTCAGGTGTGAGACAGGTTCAAGACAGCAACACTTTTGCATTACGCAGCACAAAAAAATTTTAATGATGTACTATTTTGTATTAATCACCAGAGAGTCCTTGGCTGTCGAGTATTAACTAATTAGCTAATAATGTCACTGATTCCACAAACTCTGAGTCCCAGCTACCGGCTGGATGCGTGCCCTTCAGGAGCTCACGGTGAACAGCTCTGAACAAACCAACTCACACTGAGCCAAGAGGACACTATAGTGAGGGGAGGGGAGGGTGTGGGGAGGTGAGGTGGCCTCACTGCACCTGGGGGGCGAAGCTGGTTTTAGGAAGAGGCTATGCTTTAATTACATTCAGGGGGATGAGCTGCCAACCTATGAGCAGCTGAAGAAATAGACTTCCCCTTGTTTTCCCGCAGAGGGACCCCGACACTTAACAGCCTTGGGGATGGAAAGTTCTGTGGAAAGTTATTAATCACCTCTTTTACATGGGGAATTTTTGGGTATTAATAGCATTTATTTCTCTCAATAAATTATTTGTTTATTTTATGGTGGAAAATTCAGAAAATAGAATTCTCCTGATTCCATTTTTAGTAATAGTTGCTGCAAACGTTCTGGCGCTTTCTCTCTCTGATTTTATTTCGGTATGTGTTTGTTTATGTGTCTGTATGCAGTACGTATTATCCACTTCATGCATAGTTAGACTCCTTTACTACCTAACTTCACCAACATTGTTTTTTTATAGATTTCAATCATTATTATTTAAATAGTTTCCAAAATCATGTTTTGGGATGTCTTCATTATAATGTTATTGTCATAGTTAGTTAACATTCTCACTGTGGATTTCACGGGATGTACTTCATCGCTCCCATGAGGGGCGGGGCTGCACTCCAAGGAGGTGAGGACCACATCCCATCTATTCATGTGCCATCACACCCCCACCCCTCAGTCAGGGTCCTGCACATTGCAGGTACCAGAAAATGTTTGCCAAGTAACCGACTATAGTTAGATGGTTACGCTATCATCATCACATCATTTTTCCTGACACACACACATGCTCTACCCTTCAGTCTTCCAGTGAAACATTTTCAGCCTAAATCTTAATCTGATTCTTTACTTTTTTTTAAAGTTAATTTACTAAAAGTGGATTTTTAAAAATCAAAGGCCAAGGTAAACTTGCAATCCTTTGATATGAGTTGCCAAATTTGCATTGCACAGAGGCTGTAAACATGTTTTTCCTCTCACCAGTAACGTATGACAAAGTCCTTTTCCTGTTCTCCTCTCAACAGTGGGTATTATTTATTTTTTAAATCCTTGCTAATTAGACAGGTAGAAAATGGTATCTTATTCATAATGAGTAGTAAGGCTGAATATTTGCTTATGAGTTTATAGTCATTTGTAGCTACTCTGTGAATTCTGTTTTTTCTATTTCTTAATGTGACTTTGAGTTCTGGATTATGAATATTAATGTAAATAGAACTGTGCATGGTACATGTTGGTTATATGTTTTCTATATGTATATATTTAATTACATGTGTGTATATATGTGTTTGTGTGTGTATATATGTAGCTACACATTAGTAGATATACACTAGCTATTGGGAAAAGCCAAGTTAGTGAATTGTTTTATGCGTGTGTATACGTTTTAAAGAAGGATACAATGATATAGTGCATGCAAGTACAATAATCCCTGAACTTTTTATTTTCAGTTGTGAGAGATAAATAGTAGACAGAGCTGGGAAGCATACAGAACTGCAATTAAGAGCATAGGCTCTGGATAAAGACTTCCTGAGTTCAAATCCTGGCCTCTCTGCCTACTGGTTACTGGGTAAGTAAACCAGTGTTAGTTAATCTCAGTTTCTCAGCCTATAAATGTGGGGAGGTAAATTGTGCCATCTACTTCATACTGGTGCGATGAAGGTCAAAGTTTTTAACAACTGTCTATACCTAGAAGTTGGCTGACACATAGTATGTTCAATTAATTGTAGCAAGTTTACAAAGGACGCAAGCAGATTAGGTAAGTATACCTAGTGACAATTACACAGAGGAGGCGCACAGAGCTGTGTGACAGAGAGCAACGGTCAGTGAGGTGGGGTGGGGAGAAAGGTGGTGGTTTAGGGAAGACGGCCCAGGAAGGTGCCTCTGAGTCAGTGGCTGGACGCGGAGAAAGCCAGGCAAACGCGGAGGGAAGGAGCACTCAGACACAGGGGCCAGGTGTGCGAAGGGGAGAAGGGGGGGTCGGTGCTGCCGAGGGGCAGCGACTGGGCAGGAAAGCGCCGGACATGAGGCAGAACGAGTGGGCCGGGGCCGACGACTCAGGGTCTTATGGACCCACAAGGAAGGGTTCTGACTCCACTGAATCTAGTCACAGAGTATGTTCTCCGTTTAAACAAGGAAGTTAAGATTTTAGGGGACGTACATAGGAGATGCTTTGAATTAAATTTATTATACATATTTAAAGCAAGACCGAAGATTGCATTTTTAATCCCAATACCCAGAAATATCTTTCAAGTCCTGATAGAGCTACCATTGGGTTATGAACTCCCTGTTCAGAGAAAAAGAACGGCCATTTTTAAGCAAGATGCAAGCATAAAGCACGCAAACCCCTCATCCCACAGGACAGTGGTCACCCTCTGCTGCCAGTGTCCCCCAGATTATAGATGTCATCTCCGTGCTTCCCTGTGGCACCGAGACAATGACAGCATTTTTACACCCTGCCCCCAAACTGACCCAGCTTATTCTCCTGTCTCTTCTCATGGTTTAGTCATTGGGATTTCATCTATTTTATGACAGTGGTGGTTTTACATCTTTAGAACCCAAAAGGCGACATCAAGAATGTTCACCATGAAGGTTCATAATAATAGAAAGAGGATAAAATAAAACAAAAACATTGTTTGGTGGCAGATGTCTGTATGAGGAGGCTCATCTCAAACCAACTCCCTCCACTAAACTCATATTTCATTAAGCCTGGATGGATGGCTTCTCATTTCTTCTTTAATCCAATTCATCACACTGGCCTGTAAGTGGATAATATACTTTCATCTTTATCCCAGGATTTGAGGGAGGTATTAATCAGTATATTTCTTCTTTAATCCTGGAACATCTGTATAGCAATGATGTTAATGGCCATCTACTGAAAAAGTTACTATTCCAATAATACATCCATCAGGGTAATCAAGTAATATTGCCAATGCTTTTTTCTTATTAAAAAAATGCTCATAAATACAGAGAACAGACTGACTGCTGTCAGAGGGGAGGGGAGTTAAGGGGCTGGGTGAAAAAGATGATGGGATTAAGCAAAAACAAAACAAAACAAAACTCAAAGACAACAGTATGGTGATTACAGGAGGGAAAGGGGGAGGGAGTAGAAGAGGATAAAAGAGGGATAAATGGTGATGGAAAGAGACTTGACTTGGGGTGGCGAACACACAATACAACAGACAGATGATGTATTTATTATAGAATTGTACACCTGACACATATAACATTTTATTAACCAATGTTGCCCTAATAAATTCAATAAAAATTAAAAAAAATAAAATTAAAAAAATGATTAGGTATATGTCTCTTATTGTACAGCCTGAAGTGTAAAATGAAACCGGCTTTCTTACCTTTAAAAATAAAACAAGATTATAAGCTGACTTGCCCTTCTCATTGTTTATCGTAAGCAATAAATTCAGGATAACCGTGCATAAAATATATACAAAATTCTATGTAAAAATGCAATACCAAGTGTGAAGTGACATATAAATTAGGAAAATGGCAGTGATGAATAGCATGGAATTTGTAGAGAGATTAAACTGACTCCTAAATTAGGATTGCCTCTTATTTCCTATATATTCTGTGGAATTTATTAAACTCTGACTTTCAATGTCTTTACCTATAAAATTGTAAAAACAAAAACAAAACAGAACAAAAAGAATATGAGTGGCCTAGGAGTTATGTAGAATGCTCACTGACCACACACTGACATCATATGTTAATGTGTTAAGTGGCAGTTTATAGTCATCTGTTAAAATATTTGAGTGTAAAATTTACGTCAATATTCCAACAGCAACAGAAAGTTTTTCACTCAGATCCACGTGGGTTTGAACCCTATGTTTGCCACTTGCGAGCTGCAAAGAATTTGAATTAGTCTCATTTTCTTTAATTCCATTCTCTCTCACCAGTCTCTTCATATGATATAAAATGAAGGTATTACCTGTGCCTCGTTTTGGTACTGCTCTAAGAATTAAATAATGCTGAGCTAATATATTTGAGTGGGAATTGCTTACGCATTTCTCATTCAAACCTCACAATAATCCCAGGGTGTTGGTTTTACAAGACCCGTTTTCAAGGAAGGAAACTGATATTAGCTGACTGGCCCAGAAGAATTGAGATTCAACTCAGGCATGACTAGCTCCACATTTCATGAACTTTCTAATCCAAAACATTGACTTGCATGTGTAGCAGTCCTTCCGTGATGCCTGGAAATTCCCTCTTGCCTTCCCCCCTTGACCGAAACCCATCTCAAACCACCAGGATATCTGGTCCTAGAGAAGAGGTGTTCGCTCCCATGCCCTCTTCTTAAGAAAATGCCATTCAGAGGACCATGCTTTTGCAGTCATAAAAGACAGAGGCTGAACCCGAATCTCACCCGTTTTTCAGCGCTGCCCAGCCCTAAGAAACTGCTAGGTCTTGTCATCTCTGTCTCTGATGCCGTGTCTGTGACCACTGCCCCATTTCTGTCTAATCCCCCTACTCTCAACGTTCTCGCCTCAAAACCATCCCTGGCACCACTATCTGGGTGACTTCAGTGCTGGTGTGTCCCCTCCTGTAAAGATTGACTTACTGCACAATGACTCCAAAACCTAAATACTGAGGCCTGACGTCCAGGACTCTGGTCGCCCTTTATCAGGTTTTCCTCCTTCCTCACGCTGCCCCCTGCAGGTGCCAAGTGTCACAGCCTCCTGCTCCGTGCCCTCACTTGCCACCCCACGTGGATATGTCTTCTCCTAACATCCAAACCCTATGTGTGCTGAAGGGCGTGGCTTGAACTGTTTATGGTCTGTCTTTCACCATTTCCCTCAGACAGAAGAGGGTAAGGCACCTTATCTTTTTCCTCATTACATGTAAGTCACTAATGATGTATGCAAATTTTTTCTTTGATGTTAGACTGTAAGTTCCCCCGTGAAGAAGCCATGCCATTTCTGCAGAGAACTTCCACCGCTCCTGGTGCTCAGCACCTGACCCTGCAGAGAGACGGAACACACACACACACACACACACACACAGTAACACCTGAACGACTGACTCATGAATATACGCTCTTCAAGGTCCAGGGCTCCTAGCACAAGGCCTGAATGTTTGCCACCGAGGATCCCTTTAGCTTGGTGACTGCTTCCTAATATGCCTTTGGGATGGAGGCGGGACTCCGCCTTAGACTCACTCTAAGGTCTTTAGGCAGGGTCCCACCAATCAGCATATCAAATGCGTAGTCACGGCAATCACGTGATTGGTTCAGAAATGGGCAGTCACTCAACCCATGCCACCGATACCCAGTGAGAATCAAAGATCCTCATGCCTTAACAGGGTGTGTAGTTGTAACCCTTTTGTAACCATTAGGGGAGATCACTTCCTAGAACAGAGTCAATGTGAGAAGCGGAGCTGAACCCTGGAGGGAGAGAAACCCCATCCTGGTTATATCATCGGCGCCCAGTCAGACCCAAACGAGAATCTAGCCAGCTCACCCACTCCTGCTTAATTTACTTGAAAAAAAAAAAAGTAGCGTTCTCTCTGCTTAAACCAGTCCGAGTCTAGTTTTTCTGTCACTTGCCACCAAACGAGGCTTATGTGTTAAATAGGTATCGGTTAATTTTTTGAAGAGATTCTTCAGGCCGTAAACAAAGCTGCCATTGATGGCCCGGGGAGGAGCCCTTAACAAGGAGCCTTTGCTATGAGAGAGGGGATCGGAATATTAATACCCGTTCTCCAGTGAGGCCAGTGAATCCGGGTGCTGACCTTCAGTGAAAGCTAAACAAACAAGACTCTATCAACTCCTCACAAGCTCCCATCAAACAGCATTAAAAGCAAACACTGCATAGCAATTAGTGTGCGGATCTCTTACAGTGCAGAGCTGCTGAGCAGTGATCTATCTGGGATACCACGGGGTAAAGGCCAGGGCGAGGAGTGCCAGGTTAGAGGTCAGGTTATTCAAATAATATAGCGAAATGATGGATAAGGACCTAGGGGGACCTGTGACAATGAGACAATGTTTATTTTCTCCCTGATCCTCTATTTTTAGCCAATTGGGCTCCATGGTTCTAAAACTTTTCAGTCCTGACTTTACCACTGTATCTGAGCCTCAGTGTCCCCATCTCTGAAATGATCCTGGTAAGTAAATACACGTAAACTTGAAGCAAATTGTCCGGTCCTCTGGGTTCCCTAGTTTAATGACTCTCAGATTTTTTTATTTTTACTACAGCCCATTGTAAGAAATATACAGAACAGGTCGACCCGGGACACATCCACACATACCTGCACTTCTAACAGAAGATTCAGAAAACAGTCCTTATTCTTCCTGTGCACAATTCAGAATGTGATATTCTATTATCAAATGAATATTCAAAGTAAAATGCTCTATCCTGACATTTTTATTTTAAGATGGCCATGATCTACTAGACTGATTTCATGCCCATCAATGGACCTCGACCTCCATATTGGCAAACACTACCCTAGATACACAGATGGTGCAAAATGCATGCCAGGTAAACGCCCCCGACACCTAAGCAGAGCTTTGTTCCAAAATCCCAGCAGAGCCTCCTGCCCCAACGGATAGGCTGCGCCAGGACAGACTTTTACGCTCTCCCGTGGTCCCAGGTTTAGACCTCGGGTCAGTGGAAGCCGCTTGTTCCACACCACCTTTCCCTGGACGCACCTCTTGTTCTCACTCTGCTCCCACGGCGTTTCTTCCAACCTGTTTGGCTCCGGCGGAGGACTCATCCGAGATGAAGGAATTACAGGGGACTGAGAGGCGAAGGTTCCCACAGTTTAGTGTGTTTAAGGATCTCTCAGGGAGCTCTAAAACATTTTCAGGTGCTGCGAGATTGTAATTCACAAGGCTTGGCAGGGGCTCTGGAGTCCGAACGTTTAGAAAGCACCCAGGCGTTTTTGATGAAAGGGGAGGGGCACAATGTGCTTGGGTAAACACTTCTGTTAATGGAGAGCACAAGATTACCCTCAACTCCATTTGAAGCTGGGGCTGGGGGATCATGTAATTTACAGCCAGCTGCAAAAGTGGGAAGGTCCCCTTAAAACTGAGAGGTGAGTGGGAAGGGAGCAGAAGCAGGTAGTCTATGTCTTTAGCACAATCTAAAAGCAGAATGGGAGAGACCACACACAGAGCCATTCCCTGCCTGCACGTGCCCCGCCCCTCCTCAGCCCAGCTCCCCTCCGCCCAGCTGGCTCAGTTTGGTGAGCCACACAGGTGGCTGCCTTTATTAAACGATAAGGAGAGTTAGGATGTGAAGAGGTGGCTGGGACGGGGGCCGTAAAAGCAATATGGCAGTCTTCAATCCTGTTATTTGTACACGTGGGTGTTCCATGTGTTAAATCCTGGCGGGTGGCAGCTTTGCTGCACCCAGGGGAACTGTGCTGCTCTGTCTGCACTGGGGGGGAGGCTTGATGCTTCTTTGTTATCTCTCTGAACTCCTGCAACTCTCTTCAAGGGAGGGCCGGTAGAGCATTTGTTAGAGTCGAGGGAGGGAAGTCACTTGGAACAGTCAGAGCAGTAACGCAGCCACTGGAAAACAGAGGAGAGAGGGCCCAGCTCCCACTCTTCATGCTCTGATGGGAATGGTCACTTACCTGTAGTTTGCTATATGATGTCCTTTGGACTCAGGGCTTCCAAGGTTCCCACCCGCACTAAAGGGTCTGGAAGTCTGTGAGTTATGGGGTTCCAGACGTAATTTAGCTCAAAGCCTTAAGTGAGAGGTAGAGGAACAGCCCTGGCTGTTGTGGCTCAGTGGGCTGGGTGTCGTCCCACAGGCCTTGGGGGCACTGCTTCCATTCCTGGTCAGGGCACACGCCTGGGGCATGGGCCAGTCCCCGGTTGGGGGCGTGTGAGAGGCGACCAATCAATGTCCCTCCTGTGCATCGATGTTTCTCTCCCTCCCTTTCCCTCTCTGAAAACAGATAAATAAAATCTTTACAAAAAGAGGTAGAACGGCTAGAGAAATATGTTGGAAATACAATTTGGCCCAGGAGTCCAAGAGTTCCCGCTTCTGTGAGTCAGCCTGGGAAACAGCGACTGTTTAAAGAGGAGGGCGGGTGACAAGGGGACTCAGCTTGCAGCTGGGGTTAATCGAGGCGAAAACCACATTCTCTAGGCACTCAGCTCCAGAGAGTCGCGCAAGCCACTAAACTTCTCCAAGTCAGTTTTATTATCTATAAAATGGGAGTAACACAACTAAGTTGAAAAGTGCACACATTCCTTCCACCACTTATCTGTTCGTTTATTCACTTATTGAGCAAAATTAAGTATCTGCCATGGCTGGGTTCTAAAGTACGTACGGTTTGGTGAAACGAGGGAAGGTATGTGAAACTGTCCAGTTTAGTAGGACATACGATAAATTATTGGCTGTGCTCCCTACGGAAGGTTTCTTTCCCCAGTAGCTTTCCTTGTAAAGTTCCCTCATACACCCTTCTGCTCTTGATCCATCGTATCCTTAGCAATAAAAATCAGTCATTCAGCATGTCTAATTTTATGCTTTTCTCCTCCTCCTCCTTTTTCTTCTTCCACAAACCCCATGTTTATTTGAGAGACCATTCTGTCATCATTCCAGGTGGCCCTGGTGAGGCTGTCAGTCACAGCATCCAACCCCTGACCATAGAGCTAGGACAATGACCCAGGCTGCCCAATCAGAGCATTCTATCTTTCCTGGCCATAGCGATTGGTCCAGGGAGGACATTTGACCCAAACAGGGCCAATAATAGTCTTCTCTAAGATTTCCTAATTGAATTCTGCAAGACAACAGCTCTCTTTTCTTTTGGACATTAAGCTGTGATGTTTTAGGTTTGAGTATGCACAATTTTTCTGACACATGGAAAGATTTAAAACTCAGACACAAAGATGTCAGAGGCCTTAAAACTTTATTTGAGCATCTGGATCCAATTGTGTCTGAAGCCAGACCCTAGATTTCCTAGTTCTGTAAGCCAATATATGCCATTTTTTGGCTTCATTTATTCAGAGTTCAGTTTCTCTCACTTGCAAATCAAAGAGCCCTGAATGCTCCATCCTTCAAAGCCTGCCTCAGCCTGTATTTCTGCACCTCATCCCCTTTGATCTCTCAGCCAGAGGTCACCAGCAGGGTACATTTCCTTCCCTCTTACTGAGATTTTCTCTTTTACCACCTGGTCTTATGGTTCATTGCCTGAGCGTCTGTGCTGTCCTCACACCTGGTATTAGGTCATCTATTTTCAAAGGAAGTCATCTGAAATATTTATCATTAATATGTTATCATTAATAATAATTTAATAGTATTAAGAGTAACTATTATGTGCCAGAACTTGTGCTGACTGATTTACATGTGCTATCTTATTTATTAAAACACTGCTATGAGGCAAGATTTATTATTTCCTTTTATAGGTTAGACAGGAAGTAGATTCAGAGAAGCTAAGTTACCCAAATTTTTTCAAGCAAGTAAGCAGAAAGCAGGTTTAGAATACAGGTCTGTCTTACTCAGTAAGTTGTATCCTCAATCGTGTGTGTGTGTATTTTTGCCAATATTACAGTCATCTATATTCTGCAATGTTATCCTGTACTCCATTCTGTCTCCCCATTTGGACAGCTTGTAGATATGCCTAATACAATTAAATCAGTGAGTGGATGGATCAGTGACATACAACTGATGACCAGAGAGTCTAAGTTACATACAAAGGGCATCACATGGGTCATTCATGGCAAAACATAGAGACAAACGTAGATGGCATCATGACCTTCCTGATCTCATGACTGTGCTTGGCCAAAAACCTATAAGGCTACAAAATTCTGAACGACAAGGCCACTTAGAGAGAAACAAGCCATGATGGATGAGGAATCCCAGCAAATGCATGATAAAGGACAGAAACATTGTTATGCATGATTTTTTAATAACTGCAAAAAAATCCCATGTGTGGGATTTCTGCATGTGAAAATTGATAGTGTGGCTGATGTTGCTCATCTCTTTAAACAACCAAACTCATCTTTCCTGGTGCTGTTCTATCAGTAATAAATTGGCTCCTCAGACAGATTTGCTTGCAGGTTAGAACTGAGATTGAATAGATAATAACTTTTTGGGTAGCAAGGCCTGCCATAGGAAATAATAAAGAAATTCATGACCTGCAAAGTGCAGGGTGATTGTCTTCCCAAAATATATGTCATGTGGCCTCCAAGTAGGTTCATTAGGTATCCAGGAAGCTGAAAAAATTATTCAGCACATACAGGCAGGTGACTCAAAAAGAATGATCTCAAATGTAGATGAGACAGTAGTTATGAAAATATGTAGGTCAATGAGGAACTTGTTGCTAAATGGGTTATAAAATCAAGACCATAGATGGAGAGCAGATGACAACGAGTGATGGGGGGAGGTTAGGGGGCGGAGAGATTGCGCAGGGTGGAGGGACTCCTGGATTGTAGGGTGGCGATTGCTGGGGAGAGCAGCTTGGAAGGGGGCCAAGTGGTAATGGAAAAAATACAATAAAGATTAAATTAAAGACAAAGACCCAAGGGCTGGGTGCTCAGCTGGGGTATGCCTGTCTCTGCAAGGGGAATTAAGCTGGATTTCTCCAGGGACCTTACGTAGTGTGGCAGCTTTTGCAGATATCAGCCTGGGTGCAAATCACCCAGGGGCTTTGTCTGGGTGCTCAGATGGGTTTTGGTAACTGGACTCTCTGTTTTGGATGGTCACGTCTCTTAGAAAACAATTCGGTGTCAACAGCGAACTAAGGCGACCAACACTATGCAAACATAATTTAGCTGAATGAAGGAGGTGGTAGACAAATGAAATCCCACAGAGCGGTGGCCATGTGGAGCGCAGGAAAGTTTACCTTGAGAGCTGAGGTCTGCGTTCAGGTTTTGGGTTTAGCATCCTGGGCTGTATGGACCCATTCATGCCACTAAGCTGCTCTGGACTTTATTTATTTTTCAACATTAGGAAGTTATGCCACTTCATGGCTTCGAGTCTCTGCAAAACGGTGACGGCGACCTCGCAAGCTGGGCAGGGTGGGAAAGGGAGAAAGGGGTGGGATGCTCCACTACAAGGATGCAGAATTCATTGAGTTTTTATTATCAACTAGGCTAATGGTTGTCTCAGTGCATGTAAAGAGCACTAAGGCCACAGCAGATATTACATCTATCTAAGAAATATTAGATGCATCCCCAAGATTGGTAGTCAGTTTTTCCACTGAGTGCCCATTTTGGGACCTGCCAGCAAGCCCCATCCCTTGCCAGTTATTAGAATGTTACTGATCAGGGCGGGAGGTACATAAGCAACTTCTGTCCCATCACTGTATGGCCCTGGGTATCAGCATTTTTTGTTTGTTGTTTTTTTTCCCATGGCACTGAGATAAGCTGGATAACGGTGAGCCTAGACCACTGTTGTGGCTCCCGAGCTGTTGACTCCTATGCTTACTGTCCCTGTCAGGACAGCCCTGTCCACCTAACGGGTCTTGTCCTCTGCCTTTGTTTCACCAGAACCTGGACCCTCCACCCATTTCCGGTTAGCTCCTCTGCCCCCGTCCAGACCCTGTTCTTATGCACTGTAATCAGAGCTCTGCTCTTCCCAGTTGACCTTGGGAGCGATCCAGGGTATCTGTAATGAGCGTATGGATGAGCTCTTCCTTCTTCCACATTGTGCATCTGTGCTACATTTCTGTGACCTCTGCAGTTGGGACACTGGGTGTCTCAGTGGCTCTACCCAGGCTCTGTTCTTAGGGAGGAGTGGGTCTGTGTCCCCAACCCTGACCCTAGATTTCATATTTCCTCTCCTGAATCCCATCGGCCATGTTGCTAAGTCATAGAAAGGCTCAGGTTCGAATCTCCTTGGTTGTGCACTGGGATATCATTTTAAAAAACTATATTAGAGTACTTATCTTAATAAATGAGTTAAAACTCTACTAAAAAATATAAACAAAGAAGCCTCTTGGTCTGACTGTTTAGATCTCTGAACTCATTTCCTACATATAGAGGATGAAATTTTAAAAGCCTGATGTCCAAGTGCATTCACAGTTTTTTACGAGAATAAACATTTAAGTTGTTAAATCTAACATCTTGTTAAATTGGAAGATTCTGGACACAGGATTTCTCATTTGCTAACCAAAATATGTTGATATTTTCATCCATAGGAGGACTCTGATACACATAATTCTCTCGACATACACATTATGCAACAAAATAGATTTAATACCCTCATTATTTTGAAGAGTTATTAAAAGTCTGTTTGAAATGTATTTTAATGTTAAAAATGATACAAGCACCTTATGGGTCCCTGTGCTAAACGGCATGAAAAGTACCCTGCAATTGGTATTACTTTGATGAAAAATTTAAAACGCTCAAGCTTTAGGGTTTTTTTTTAATCCATGTCCATATTGTTGAAATAAAAAGAAATCATCTCAGCAGACACAGAATTGAGAATAACTTAATATTCTCTTCTTTCCCCTTATTTTAGAACACTGAGCTGAGACCTCACCACAGAGTGGCCTTATTCACTGCATACTGACAGTATGGACAGGAGGAGGGAAAACAAGACAGACAGAAAGAAAATACAAGACAGGTAATTACACTTCACTTCCTTAAGATTCTTTTAAAATGTTTTTAGATTCATTTAATTATAACTGAGAAAGAGAGAAATTCACAAATCATCCCTTTAAGCCTGTCTTTACTATTCTAACCCTTACCCAAGAGGCAACTTCTATTTTCAATCTGATATGTCCTTTCAACCTATTTATATGCATTTTATAAATAAAAACATATATTTATAAAGTTTTGTTTTATGTGTGTCCTGAAACTTGTTGCATTTAATAACAGACATACATACACATATAATCACATACGTGTGAGCTATGTATTGTAATATTTCTATGCTTATGGAATGCGATACACACTAAGTTGTATGTATTTATATACAAATATACACAAAATAAAATATGTGCATATTATATATTAATACCCATATAACACACATATTAATACATACATATAATTCCTATGGTATACAATATATTATAGCAGTGAAAGAAAATATGATAGATACTATATGGAACATTCCACACATTCCTTTACTGCTATCTTACAGTCAACAGAAAGTAGATGCCAGAATTCATAGGACCAGCCCTCTAATGACGGTCACTTAAGTTACTTCCAAACAATGCTACGAAGAGTTCCGCAATCAGCCCATCAGTAGGTCATTTAGCAGGTTATTTTGCTTATAAGAAAATGAAATTCCGTCAAATTGTACATATACATGTCGAGGAAGCCAGCAAGAGCTGGACAATCAGACCTCAGAATATGGAGGGACTCTTCTCTAAGACAGTTATTTCCGGTGAAAGCCTTTCCTCTTGCCGCCCAAGGCCTTCCCTGGCCTCAGGCCCCCCTTCCCACCAGGCGGCTCTTCAGCCCAGCGGCCTGTCTGGCCTCACTGTCCGTAGCCTGGCCTTTCCCAGTCAGCTCCCATTGACAGCTACTTTCTGCATTTCTTAGGTTGGGTTTTCTCTGGCAGTAGTTGGTTGTCCTGCTCTGTGTGTGTGTGTGTGTGTGTGTGTGTGTGTGTGTGTGTGTGCGCGCGCGCGCGCGCGCGCGCGCGCGCGCGTTTGTCCCCCTTTTGGCCAGGTCAGGCACCCCTGGCCCTGCTATCTTTCGGTTAGCTCTTCGCTGTGAAGGAGAGGAAGGGTAGACTAAGGAACGTGGTCTAGATGGTTCTAACTTAGGCAGGCAGTGGGAAGGGGCGTTTCCCGTGTGGAAGTTGAAATTCGCCTTTTCAGCTACTCCCGTCAGAGTGCCTGGGGCGGTGCTTGGCTTTGGATGGCTCCCTGGCGCTCTCTGTTCTCTGTCTCCAGAGACGGGAAGGGTAGAGTGAGCCATCGCAACACAGGCTTCCTTGGCGTAAGGACTATTCTGCGAAACTGTAGTTTTAGGAGAAGTTCTAAAAACTGAGAAGTTACCTTTTTGCAAGAAAATTTACATTAGAATGGGGGGCTGTACCAGGAAGAGAGCTACTACCAAAGATAACGTTTTCACCAGAGAGAGTCACAGGCCTGGCAGGGCCGCCTTTGTTTACCAGACATCCCCTCTCCTCTCCCCTCCATGAACTGCCGTGCCCGGGAGGCTCCGGACCCTCAGCCCTTTCCTTAATCAGAATGGTACACAAACCTCCGTCATCCGGCTGCCTTTGGAGTCTCCTATCCTTTGGGGCTCCTTATGTACATATATACGTAATTAAAATTGTTTATTTTCTCCCATTAGTCTGTCTTTTATTAGGGGGTGGGGGCGGCAGGAGGGTGGTCCCAGCTGGGAACCTAAAAGGATAGAGGAAAGGTTGTTTTTCTTCCTCCCCTACAGGTTCTTAGCTTGATACTCCCCCACATACATGGCATGAGAAGTTATCGCCAGTACTAGCCTCCGATTCAGAGACCCGGCTCGGCTGTTGCAAGCACTTTGTACTTTCCGCAATAGTGTGTAAGATGAATTCAGTAACACATACTGCACAAAGTGAAGACTGAATGAAATAATGTCTAAAATATTCTTTGTAAAGCATAAGGCGCTACTTTACCAATATATGAAGCTAGCTCTAAGAAAACCAAAGTAAATCAATAACCAAGGAAACTTTTTACTGTCACCGGCACTATGGTTATAGCAGGTTCCACCAACCGTGTCATTTGATCATTATCCTTCTTTGCTGGGCAGTGAGTTCAAGGAGGTTGGTTGAAGAGGCTGAGTTTCTGTCTGGCAGCCATTCTAGTTTGGAAGATCCATTTTGATAACTGGTTAAGCCTACATGGCTTTATCCCAATGATGGCAAATGCCAAGAAGGACAAAGTGAGGGTGACATAAACGTTCTCTGTCTCAAGCATACCACAGCACAACCTCTTCTCTGCTTGTCCAAGTCGGGCCCTTCCTCTGAGACTTAGATTTCAGCCTGCCTCATGAGGTACCTGGCCTAATCTATATTAGGAGGTGAGTGAAGCCAAGAAAACTTCCCCTTTTGTACAGCAGCCTGGGAAGGCTGAAGTTCCCTAGAAAAATCTCAACACCTATGCAAAGCCTATCAATGTTAGATTTATGTCATAGTTTAAGGGATTTTTGTTTGTTTATTAACCAATTTAACTTTTGCCAAAAGTTTTACTGTATACATTAGATATCCTCAGGAAGATCAGGAAATGTGGACAAAGCCATAAATAAGTAGCCACAAAAATTCATTTGATTTTGCCCACAGTCCTTATTTCATGATTTCCTCATATAAGAATGAAGGATTAATATTTCCATTTGGAAGTTGTGGAATTAATCTTCGAGAAGATTAAATAACTTACCCAAGGTCATAGAACTAACACTAACTGGTTACCTGTGCTCAGAGCCAGGTGTCTCCCCCCGCCCCCTCCACTGCTTCTTCAGGGGTTGGGACCTGTGCCTTGATTAATGATCCCTGCATTAGGTAAGCTGAAATACTGCAAGCATCAGCTGCTCGGTAGCACCTGAGCTTTTAGAAACCCTTTCTGTTCACTAAGCAGTGCCATTTATAACCGTCCATTAGAGGGGAACGGGACAGGACTGTGTAAATGACACTCAGAAAGTAACACAGGGGCGCTCATCTGGCTAAGTCTCCTCTGTAGGCAAAATTAAGAAGTCCATATCTTAAAAAGTGAAGAACTGAAAATAACCTAAATGTTCACCAATAGGGGATTGAGTATACAAATTGTGTTATATCCATGCCATGGAATATTGTGTAATCAATTAAAGTGACAAGGTAGACATGTATCAACTGGCTGAGAAAATTATAGGTGATATTAATGATACGCAAAAGTAGGTACCCACATACCTTACAGAATATAATCTCATATGCATAATAAAATGCATATTGAATATTAAATGTTAAGCATTTTTATACAGGGTTGGGTGATAAAGTTATATGGAGCTTTTTTGTTTACAAAAATGAACTGTTTATATAAAATACTAAAAATCTTCTGCCTATCCTAAGACCACAGGAAGATCTAACAGAACTTGAACTTAGTGTATAATCTTTCTCTTAGATATATTAGTTGCAAAAAGGATAATTAAGTTTCATAACACCTGTTAACAGAAGAGGCTTGCATGCTTGCTTGTCATGGGTATCACATATTTTTATAATCAATGTTAATTAATACATTTTGTACCTCCTGATCCCCAGACCAGACATATGAAAGGCTTATCTGATTAACTCCATGTTCCCGCTCGGTCTGGTTTAGATGCCTCTGTTCTTATTTCTATCCAGATCCTTATCACATTGTTACTTTTCTGCCTCTCCCAATATGTCCTACTCTAGGAATCCTCATGTAAGATTTCCTGTCTCCTGACACCTAGCTTAAGGATTCAGCATGCAGTGAGAGCTCAATAAATGCTGTGAAATAAAGATTGTTGTAACCTTGTCGGTACTTGGGGCAGAGATAAACAAGGAGCGTCTAGAAGCACTGCTGGAAATTAGCATGCATGTTTCAAGTCAATGAACAAAGGTGTTCAGTGAAATTCTGAGAAAAGAAGGAAAGAAAAACTTTGGCAGAGAGGGTATAGGTGTTGCCTCAAGAGTTTTGGATTGGAGAATTTCAAGGTAGGATCACCCCAGAGAGTTCCCACGTCAGAGAAGGATGCCTTAGATCCCATTATTTTATTTAGCTCTTCATTTGCTCCTTCCACAATTGTTGAGCACTGTAATCCAGAATCTAGGAACTGGGTCAAAAGCAGGAAGGTATCTCTTGCTTTCATTCAAGTGAACGAAGTCTTTTCTACCCAAAGCAATTAAGGTTGCCTTTAAGAGTAGAATTCTGTAATTTTAAATTAATTAATTAATTAACGAATTATAATGGGTTAGATTTTTCTTCTCAAGAACTTCATTTAAATGGAATTATAGAGTATGCATAGTTTTTTGTGTCCAGCTTCTTCTACTGAGTAGAATATTGGCTTGGCCAAAAAGTTCATTTTTTTTTCCTGTAAGATAGCTCTAGTAGTGCTTAGTTGTCTTTAACTTCATTTGAAACAATTTTGTCAGACTGTATTGTAACAGGTGTCATATCATTATGCATTTAAAAAATTTATCAAAATTGGTGAATTTTTGTGTAGCCATTTTAATACTGATGATAGAAGAAAATACACAACATTTTTGGCATATTATGCTTTATTATTTCAAGAAAGGTAAAAACACAACTGAAATGCAAAAAAAAAAAAGATTTGTGCAGTGTATGGAGAAGGTTCTGTGACTGATCAAACGTGTCAAAAGTGATTTGCAAAGTTTCTTGCTGGAGATTTCTCGCTAGACAATGCTCCACAGTTGGGTAGATCAGTTGAAATTGATAGCAATCAAATCAAAACATTAATTGAGAACAATCAATGTCACACCATGCGGAGATAGCCGAGATACTCAAACTATCCAAATCAATAAAGTTATTGGTGAAAATGAAAAAATGAGTCTTTTATAATACAAAACAGATTTTTTGGCCAACTCAATATATTTGACATTTACTCATATTATCAGTGTGTGTTTCTAATGCATTGGACATACCATTTTTGAATATACTAATGTTTTATTTTATTGATTTACCTGTTGATGGACAACTAGCATGTCTCCAGTTTGGAGTATTATCAATAAAGCTGCTATAAACTTACTTGAACAACTTTTTTCCCCAAGCTCTGTTTTTGTTCCCCCTAAATAAATACCTAGCATTGGAACTACTGTATACAGATTGTTTCTAAAAGTAGGTAGGGGAACTCACACAACTCAATAGCAAAAAAGCAAACAAACAAACAAACAAACAAAAAACCACATGAAAAACAGGCAAAGGACCGGGATTGATATTTTCTGAAGGAAACATATAAATAGGCAACAGGAACATGAAAAGGTGCTCAGCATCACTAGCCATCGGGGAAACGTAAATTAAAGCCGTAACGAGATACTACCTCATACCTGTTAGCGTGGCTATTATCAAAGAGATAAAAGGTCAATGTTGGTGAGGGCGGAGAGAAAAGGGGATGCTGTACACTGCTGGTGGGAATGTAAGCTGACACATCAACCAAGAAAAACATCATAGAGGTTACTCAAGGAATTAAATCTAGAACTACCATATGATCCAGTAATCCTACTTCTGGATATATATCCATTGGAAATGAAACCATTATCTCAAAGGGAGATGCACTCCTGTGTTCATAGCAGTATTATTCACAACAGCCCAGGTACAGAAACAACCTAAGTTGTCACTGATGGATGAATGGATAAAGAAAATTGACACACACACAAATGCCACAAAGGAATACTATTCAGCGTTAAAAAGGCAGAAACTCTTGCTATTTGTGACAATAGGGATGAACTTGGAAGGCATTATGCAACGTGAAATAAACCAGAGAAAGACAAATACCACATGGTATTACTTATATGTAGAATCTTTTAAAAAGGAAAGTCCGATAGAAACAGACCTGAAAGGTGGTTGCCACAGGCTGACGGGGTAAACAGGGAGAGGCTGGTAAAACGGCACCAACTTTTCAGCTGCAAGATGGATAAGGTCCAAGTGTTTAATGTATAACATAATGACTGTAATGTATTGTATAACTGAAACTTGCTAAGAGAGTAGAAACATTCCCAACAACAACAGCAAAAGAAAATATGTGAGGCGATGGGCGTTTTAATTAACTTGATGGGGGGAATTCTTCCTCAGTATATCCATATCATCACAGCAAACACTTTAAATATGTTACAAATATATTTGTCAACTACACCTCAGTAAAGCTGAAAAAGTCATGGGTGAAGTGTTTAGGAGGAATTATACAGATACCTGAAACCATCTGAAGCTCATCAAAAAATGAGATAGACTGATGGATGAATAGACAGATAAGTGCTAAAACAATGGTAGCAAAAACAATTAACAGAATATAAGTGATGGGTACATACATAGTCACTGTAAAATTTATTCAACTTTTTGGTATGATTGACATTTTTTATAGTAAAATGTTGGGAACTGAAAATATTTCTCCCTCCAGCACAAGCCCTCTTGGGGCTTCCTGGCATACTGAGAATAAAATCCAAAGCAATTATTTTGGGCTCTGAGACCCTGCACAGCACAGCTCCTGGTTACCTCTCTGAGTCCATCACTCCCCCTCTGACCCTCTCTGGCCTTTCCCAGGGACAGTGCTCTCCTAGCCCATCAGGGTCTCAGAGTTCTCGCACCTGCTGTTCCCTCTGTACAGGATGCTCTCGTCCCAGGTGTTACTTGCATGGCTACCTCCCTCTCTTCACCCATTGGTTCCCATCTACTCAGTGGCTTCTCCTCCAGGAGGCCTCCCCTGATCACCTGGTCAATCTTTCACCCCCTCACTTTTATGCTGTTGCTTTTTTTATAGCTCTTATCATTGTGTGATGTAATTTTAAGTACATTTACATGACATATATTTCTCAAATATATTTGAGCCCTAGGGAAAGCCCTATTGATGTGCAAACTCTTTGAGGGAGGGTTAGGACTTTGTTTTGTTTATTGCTCTATCACCAGCTCCCAGAATGCTGTTTTTGGCATGTGAGCCCCCCAATGCATATTTGCTGGCTACATCAGTGAATGGGATTTTCCATAATGCTATTAAAAATTAAAGAATCTCTAGAACAGTTTTTAGATTTACTGAAAAATTGTGAAGATACAGGTAGTTCCCATCTACTCCCCACCAGTCTCCCCTTTCAATAACATCTTATGTAATGGCATATATGCTAAAATGAATGAAACAACATTTACAGATTATTAATGAAAGCCCACACTTAAATCTCCTTCATTTTCATCTCATGTCTTTTTTGTTTCAGGATCCCATCCAGGACACTGCATAACCATAGGCTCCTCTTGGCTGTGACAGTTTGTCATGTCAGACTTTTCTTGTTTTTCATGACCTTGACAATTTTGAGGAATACTGGTTAGGTATTTTACAGAATGACCTTGGCTGGGAGTTGTCCATAGTGTGAATTAATAGGACAATGAATTGGCTTGGAAAATTCTGCTCCTCCAGGAACACTGACTTGTACCCAATGATCCCCAATTTTTGTATTACCTTTAGAGCATGTATACATTTTACAGATCTTGTCATGTTTGATAAACCCTGTGACAAGGAAGGTCTTTCCACGTCCCTCTTACATGTAAGACAACTGCGCTCCCCGACGGTATCTGTGCAAGGCCACAGGGGGAGCGCGGCCAAGAAAACCTCAAGCCCGAGCATCCTGACCACAGGTCCAGTTCTCCTTCTACCTCCCGCACCTGCCTGTTGACCCCATCACAACTGGCCTTTCTGCCCTAACCCGAAACTATGCAGAGGCACACAGTATCAACATCCTTTTCTTTATTGTTTCTTTTTCAATCAAAATTGTAGCACTAAGTCTAACAATCCTGCTTGGCCAGAAAAATGAGTGTGCTGAGATAACATTTAACTTTAAGCAAAAACATCTTATTGAAATCTCATGTTCTGGGCTTGCTGGCAGGTAAAATGTTTATCTGAGAGGTTCTCATTTGAAAAGAACCACTGGTCATGAGGTCACTAGCACCTACACCTGTGCTGCCCCCCTGTTGTGTATGGGGCTTCCAGCCCACCCTGAACAGTGAGCACTTCTTCCATCACTGTTTACCTGAAGCACCTTGTGATGAGAGGACCAGTGGCTGCACCTCTGTGCCCCTCACACCCCCTCTGGGGGCCCTCTTCGACCCCATACGAGTGTCTGAATCTCAGAAATCCTGCTTCACTTACGAATATGGACTCTAAATTGATTTGTTTTGCTCCATTATAAAATGCTTCATTCTGCAATTTAAGGGTATTATTATGCTGAGTCCAGAAGAAAGCAAGATATATTAACTTGACTAAGTGTTATTTCGCCCTCCAGAAAGCCTTCCTTTCTTTGGCCATATGGTGTCTCCCAGCCCTGGGCTTTGGCTATCACATCATTTATAAGACGCCATCATTGCGCATATTCTCTTATTGTCTGACTTGAGGCTGGGGCTGTGTCCATCTTGCTTGTCACTGTATCCCCAGGGAAAGCCCCTCTATGGTGTGTGCCCAGTTAATACATTTAAATAAAATGGATTTCCATAAATCATAGGTGTCATTTATGACTTTTGTTCTTTGTATACAACTGAACTATTTCATAATTTCAAACTATTTGAAACAACTTTTAAAAATTCTCTTGGCACACAGGATTAGAAACCACACATATTGGTGACAAAATAAGAAATTCCGAGTGAACGGGTCGGTGTTATACTGTGAAGAATGTGAGAGTCTGAAGCCAAGATGAAGACAAAGCAATATTTGGAGCCATCGTCTCAGTAGGTAAACAACTTCCTATAAGCCTGAGAGATGAATTTGGAGGCCCTTTTCAAGTGCTTACCTTTATTAGAGAAGAAACAGAATCATGTGCTCTGACTCAGTGGGTACCTTTGTTCAGTTGTCCCTATTTCAGGGTAGGAAAATAAAGCCAACGTTATGTGACTATAACATGTATGCTCATGATGAGGCTGGCTGAAGGCCATGAATCGGGGACTTTAAATCTTTACGTCTTCTTCTTCTTGGGAGAACATCTTCCCTGGATTTGCCTCTAAAGCGGGTGGGACCCAGGAGAGCCATCTGGAACTGGCCTAATGGAGGTACTTGCAAAGGTCACAACTCCCAGAAATTAGGGCGTGCCTTTTAACGACATAAGGTGGATCTTGTCATCCATGTGTCCTTTTGGATAACAATCATGTTTCCTTTTCTTGTAAATGACATGTAGTTGGGCAAAAGTCCATTCACCTAAAACATCATTTCTTAGCTGTGCAGTGACCACAGTGGACCTGTGATCTTTAGAATGTGCAAAGAGACTCAAAGAGGACGCGTTTGCAAAGTTGTTTTCCACATCGAATGCACTGTTCATGCTTTTTCTGAGTTAGGACTTCTTCTCTGTATCTGCAACTTCTATGGAAACTTACCTCTTTGTAAATTCTCCTGAGGTCGATTTGACTGTAACATTCTATCCCAATCTCTGTTTTCCCATAGCATCTGTACACTATCTTGTGCAATATTTATTAAATTTCAATTCCATTTTCTTCCTCTTTTATATGGTTTGTTGTTTTCTCTATTTAACTCTTTCTTCCATCTGGATCATAAGCACATTAGAATTTTAGTATCCTTGTATGCAATAAATTATACATTAATAGGATAGTTATAGCTTGGGAGAAGAAGTTATTTGTGATTTGCACTTAGAGAGATTTTAATCAAGTTTACCATTCTGAAAAAGTCTGTTTTGCATATAAATAAGGACCCCTAAAAATCGATCTGTTTTTCTCAATTATAAAATGCTTTATTTAGAAGCCTACGGGTAATTTATTATACTGAATCGGGTGGAAAGGAAGATGTATTGCATTATGCTTAATCTTATCAAATGGCTGCTATATTTAATGACAATGTCTGTTTATCATAATTATTATAAGTTGTCTAGGTTAATCAGAAGGCCTATGCAGGATTTTCAAATGCTAAATTTATTATTTATGTGCCGCCTCAGACACCAGCTGTCCCCGTGGAGGTGCAGTCATCCTGTGAGCTTGATTTTTGCTGAGGCTGCCTGAGAACTTCGTGTCTGTTACACAAAAGCTATAAACTCAGGTCCCTGGAAATGTCTACAGTTAAGTATGTAGATGATAAAAAGTGTAGAAGAGGAAGTAAATAACATATATCGGTGTTCAGGTATTTGATAAGTGTTTTACAAGTTTATTTCTTCCCATTGAAAATGCTGTATCCAGACGAAGTAGATTCAACAAGAACCGAAGCAAAATCCCTGCTTTCTCACAATTTTGCAAGTGAGGGAGTGTATGGGTGTGGGGTATGGGAGGTGGGATGTTCTAACACTGGCTATCTCATCCCATCTCTAAACGTATCCTGTGATATATGTATCTTTATCCAAATTTAAATTGAGGAAACTGAGGCACAGAGAACTCGAGGTCCCACTAATGGAGGAGTTCTGTTTTAAACTCATTGTTTCTATTTAAAGGCTGAACCTTTCCACAGTGGGCTATGCTGTGTCCCCCAAAATTCACGTTAGGGGTCCTAATGCCCAAAGTGGCCATGTTAGATGGCAGGGTATTAGGGATGTGGCTGAAACATGAGTGTGGAGACCTCGTGAATGAGATGAGTGTTTTCATAACAGAAACCCTGGAGAGTGTCCTTGTTCCTTCCACCACGTGAATAGAGGACGAGAAGCCTGACACCCAGGAGAGAGCCCTCACCCGGCCACACCGGCACCTTGAGCTCAGGTTTCCAGCCTCTGCAAGTGTGGGAAGTAAGTGTCTATGGGTTATAGTCACGCAGCCTGGTATTTTGTGGTAGCAGCCTGAATGGGCTGAGACAGACTATTGGTCACTACTGGCAGCGGTGAAGGGGCAAGTGAACAGAAGTTTTAGGACACGGAGTCTGAAACCTGTGGTTTGGTCCTTGGCTTCCCAGCTGTGTGTTGCGGGATAAGCCAAAGCGTTTTCATTAATGCAAAAAGATAACAATCCCTTCTGTGTGTGTCTAATCTGTTGGTTGTTATAAGGGTGAAAGTTAACAGTATGAATACGACATCAGAATTAAAGCCACGTGTTTACCCAAATGCATTGCGTCTGGAAAACAATCAATAAAAGCATCATCCATAAAAAATGAGAAAAACACAGGCCATTTTTTTGGAATGCCACAGTCGCAATGACAAGACAATGTGGGCCCGCCCTGTTTTTTCCTGTACCTTCACCTTGACAGACATCAACTTAGAGAGGAGAAACCTGTTCACTCTTGGATACCTAAAACTTCCTTTAGAGATCGTCTCCTGAGTTGGCAAGCTCCGCACTCCAGAAGCAACGCTGGCCTGTGCTATGTGTTTGGTAGCTGACATTTTGAAAAATGGAGGCATTAAACCACGCATTAAATTCCAGTAAGAAACTTTACCTGCCATTTTTTCCCCAGATGTAGATGTACTTTAAAATAGAAAAGGGAAAGAAAAAATCATAGCAGCTTTACTTTTATGTAAATGCTCTTTGCCAGAAGTACTTGGTTATTTGCCCTAAAATATAACTGGTTTGAAAGTGAGAGAAAAATTCCATGGTGTGTTGCTGAGGCCCTTGGTATTATGATGACTGCTCAGGGAGGCGACCAGGCCTAGAATACAAAAGGCAACGCCAGGCTGAATTTGTATCTGGTCTGCGGAAGTTGTCTAGGGAAGCACTAGGGGCCTGAGGGGAAGACGAAGCTGAATGAGCGATGGCCACAGCAGAGACCTGGGGATCCCGCTGCTCTCCTGCTAGTCCCCTGTCCAACACTTTCAATCGGAAATCTCATTCTATAAACCCTACTTCTTTGACATTCCTTGTAGAGTTCATTCTTCTCCATTTCTACTGACCCCACCAAGGTCAATATTTACCACCTTTCCGGGACTCTTACAAAACCCTGCTAATTGCCCTTGGGCTTTCAGTTTTCTACTTTAACCCGCCCTTGAACCTAGACGCCGGATCATTCTGACTATTAGCAAATAAAATGCAGTAATAATGTCAATTCTCACACACTGCTAAATATTAGAATTGCCAGGAAAGCTTTATAAAATACTGATGACCAGGGTCAATCTCTAGAAGTTCCAATTCCATTCATTTGACGTGGGGCCTATGTGTTGGAGTTGTCACAGCTCTCCAGCTGACTCAAACATTAGGGCTACGCACCACTGATACAACTCCCTACGAATGATACTTCAGGGTCTGCCCATCACCTTTGCATGGCCCGCAAGAGCCTCCAAGATATGGCCCCTGCCTAGTGTTCCCTCATCTTCTTTCTCCTCATAGATACGCATCAGTCTTTGCTGCTTGACCATATGTTTCTCTTCCATTCTATGCATTTCTACTGCTGTCTCTTCTGGGACGATTCCTTTCATCTGACATATCAATTTACGAAGCTTTCGGTACTCAAGTATTTGAGAGTTTCTCTGACCTGCCCCCACTCCTGACGTTTCCCTATGTTACTGCCCACTTTTTCACTTGTACTTCATCATACCGATATATAAATACATGTGTGTACTGCCTAAGTGTGTATTTATATAGGTGATAGATCCTTTAAAAACACATCTCTCACTTTTATGTTTGTTTCCTTGGTGCTCAGCAAAGTGCAAAATCAGAATGCACAGCATTTTGATAAATGAGTAATTAATAAATGATTTATAATAATACATATGTATAATTCAGTGGTTTAGGATAATTTAACAAACGTCCACTGAGACAGGAGAAACTCTCAATAGATATTTGAAAAGAGATGGCCCCAAAGCACGGGTTACCTCCTAGGAAGTTGCAAGATTGGGCACTAGGACCCATTTTGAAGGAAATGTGCCAAGTGCCAGCAACCCCGCCAGGCTAGGCCAACTTACGGTGTGCCCGGCAGAAGGCCGGGCTCGGGGCGCCTCCCTCCCATTCGCAGTGAGGCTGCGCTGCTCACGCTCGCGAGCCAGCTGCTTTCTCACTAGCCTTCCTTCCCCTCCTCCGAAGCAGCTCTCCACCACTGCTTTCCTCTAGAATCATCCAGAATCATCAAGTATGAACATGACTTTAGAAGCCTTTCACAATCCAGTCCCAGGAAAGAATGTGTTACTCTCTTCGGGGTGTGATTCTGCAAAGGTGGCTCCTGCCCCAGCAGCCCCCGCATCAACAGGGGACTTACTAGAAATGCAAATTCTCAGGGCCCAACTCTGACCTTCTGAATCAGAAATGCCGACAGTGGGGCCCAGCAATCTGTATTTTAGCCAGCCCTCCAGATTATTCTGATGCATGCTCAAATTAAGGATCTACTGGCCAAGAATGTTCAGTCAGGGATCTGGTCCTCTGAGCGACAGGCCCAGTACAGGTGTGTCTACATGAGGAAAACCCAAAGAACCTTAAAAGTACAGGCCCCATATTAGCTCATTCGGTGGGTGTGGAATGGGGCTCAGCAACCTGGATTTTAGAACCGTTTCCCTTGGTTAATCTGACCTGTACTCAAATACAGCAATTAAGGGGCCAGGTGGTTTCTGAGTTCTTTGTTCACTAAGAAATGTCTTCTTTCGATCCTGACTCCCTTCCTCCCCCTAATTTCTGCCGGAGGCAGCACCAGCTCAAAGAAACGAACAGGCCCCAGCGCTACCCACAGTGAGTAAACCAGCGTTGGGCGTAGGGCCAGCGGTGTGAATGTTACATACCAAAGAGTCCACTCTGACTTCTGGCAACCCAGTGAACGAGTGACATCCGCGGTGTCCTCTCCTCCACAGCCCCGCTCAGCTCCTGTGGACTCACACCGATGGCTTCTTTCATGGAGTCAATCCGTGTCACATTTTCCTGTTCTCCTGCTGCCTTCTCTTTTCCCCCGCAGTACGTCCTTCCCAAAGAACCTTCCTTCTCATGAAGTATCCGAAGTGGGACAGCGCCAGTTTTGTCATTTTCTGCCTCCAGCAATATTTCAGGCTTCATCTGCTCTAAGACCCACATGTTCATCTTTCTGGTGGTCCAGGGTACATGCAAAGATCTTCTCCAATACCGTATTTCAAATGATTAATTTTTTTCCCCTATCAACCTTGTCTCCATATGTAGCAATTGGGAATTTAAGGTTGTGAATAGTCTTAGCCTTGGTCTCTAATGACACATCTTTGCTCTTGGTGATCTCCCCTAATTCTTCCAGTGCTGAGCCTAAGGACGGGCATTTTTTTAATTTTTATTTTATTTAATTTTTCACCTTTCCAACAAGTATTTATGATTAGGTAAGCCCCAATTCAGGCTCCTAGGGTGGGATGCACCCAGGTCCCCCTTCGCCTCCCTGGGAGAAAGGGGGAGGACAGAGAGATGGTGCAGCCAGTGCAGATCTTCCCAGGAAATGTGCCTTCTGCCCGGCAGTCCTCCCAGGCCGACACCCAGAATGTGGGGCAAAGGGACTTGTACACACGTCGGTACCGTTCGCACCCAGGGACATCACCCCCTTTAGCGGTCATAGCCTTCTCACAGCGGTGGAAGTCCAGGTAGGTCTGCCGGCAGCTCCTGGTCTGGTTCTGGCTGGGAAAGTGGCTATCAAAAGGGGGAGGCTTATAGTTCTTGTTTCGGTGTTGATATCTTCTGCCACGTCGCTGACTCCTAAAGACCCCTGAAGCCGCCTGTAGCTCGGTGTAGGGATGGGCGTTTTTTCAAAGCTTCCCAGGGCATGCTGAGGTCAGCAAAGACAGTGCAGGGAGGAAACCAGGCAACGTGGGCACTGTGCCAAACGTGAGCCGCGGCTGAGCGAGACCTACAAAAGTTCACCCGTAGGCCAGGCCCTGCTAACCCTGCACCGTACTCTTTAGAGGAAGGGGTAGATCCACCTGCCCGGAGGACCGCCGGGCAGAAGGCACATTTCCTGGGAAGATCTGCACTGGCTGCGCCATCTCTCTGTCCTCCCCCTTGCTCTCAGGGAGGTGAAGAGGGACCTGGGTGCATCCCACCCTAGGATCCTGAATCGGGGCTTACCTAATCATAAATACTTGTTGGAAAGGTGAAAAATTAAATAAAATAAAAATTTAAAATGCCCGTCCTTAGGTTCAGCACTGGAAGCTCGGCCAATCAGATTCTTCCCTGTGGGAATCAGAAACTCAAGCATAGAGTTGACGCCTTGATGCTGTGGGAGCAGAGCCTCCTTATGGCCCAGTTCTGGAGAGAACATCTGACACTGGCTGTTCCTACAGCTACACTGGTCTCTTCCCCTGAGTTTTTGTTGTTAAGCTTTTGTTTGGTCCTGCGGACTACACTAGTGTCTTCCAAGGAGTCACCCTTTTTTCTTGCCTCGAGTAAGTTCAAGTGGGTTTCTTTAGCTTGCAGTCCCAAGAACTTTTATTAACACATTTGCCACTAATTGATGCTAAGGCCCCGGGCCAGTCATTTCCCACCTTTAGGTCTCAGTGTCCCTCGGCAGTGAAGTGGGGGGGTGATACAGGTCCTTTTTTTTAAAACCATGTATAAAACAAGGCTCTTTCTTTAAAAAAAATAAGTTGCAGGGGACTTGAATTTCTAACACAAGAGAAAGTGATGAATGGTTGGTTCCCAGCTTAAATCTTTACTGTTTGATAAAACTTATTTTACTCTGACTAGAGCCTCAGCGAACCTCTGAGAGGAGCTAAGTGTCCCTGTGGCACAAAGGGTCTGGAAGTGCTATCTTTCTGCAGCGTTCTGTGGTTCTTCGTGCAGAGCCTTGAGCCCAGGAACAGCTGGGATTTTCTGTTTCAGAGCCGTGCACTGCTACACGTAAAAGGGTATGTAATGATACTTAATGGAACACGCAAAGTGGTAAATGTCACGCAAACTGCAACGTAAAAACTTCTTCCCCAGGAAGGCCTTTTAAAAGAGGGCTGATTGAATAATCTGTTTTTTAGTTATAGAACCTTCTCTCTAAAAATAGGAATCCTATTATTCTGCAGTGTTTGGTCACCTGTCGTGTGTTGTCTCTGAAGTCTTCAGGATACAGAGTTAAAACCCATGAAAAGGTCAAGACAGCTCTCAATTTCCAAATTAAATTGCTTGGAAACACACTTCAGCAGGAAGTTGGGTTTTGGGAGGCCTGCTGTGAACGTTAGCAAATGAAATGTAAAACGTGTGAAGTTTTCAGTTTTAGAAAAAGTACCACTTTTAAAAGATTGTGGCATTTTTGTTTTACCAAATGAAAGTCTTTGGGTGGACTCAAATATAACTTTTGAACATTCAGAGGCTTATATAAAAAAAAATCTTCAATGCTTGATTCCATTAAAATCTGCCCCCACTGAGAAAAATTTAGAGGTCACAGTCTAGGTGATTTCTAGCAGCATCTCTGCATGAAGTTTCTGTATGATGCTCTAGGCACAGGCTCCACTGCCAGAAAAGAATGTGCATCGCAAGAATAATGTTTATGGAGATCACGCTCTAATTATGGTGCAAAATGGATGGCGATCACACTACGTTATGGTATGAACGCGTCTGCTAGCCATCCTTATAGTCTTAGCCCACAAAACCCCCACGGTTCTTTCCTGCTCTTGGTGAAGGTGGAGAATGGTCTACCGAGAGTTTCTACCCAGTGGACATGAGGTTCCTCTCTGTGCTGCACTCCGCGTCGATGTTGGTCACTAGTTCTCGAAACTATCTACCAGCCTTGACATCAGTTAGTCCAAACCCTCTGCCTCCTTCCCCCTTCTGGGAATGCCATTTCTCTGTCCCACTGTTGCCTTCTCTCTCCTCAGCCCTTCCGGTAAGTGCTGCAGTTCTCTACCCTTCTCTCCGTGGGCTCCTGCTTCACACATGCTCTTGCCCCAGCACCCCTGCCCTGAGCTTGGTAACTCTAGCAAATGCCAATACCCATTCCTCTAAAGCGTCAGCATCCCATATCCAATATTTGGTTGGACCTGTCCCCCTAGATGAGTGTCGTATCTTGAGCTCAGCAAGTCAAAGGTGAAGTTCATTAACAGAGCGGTCTCTGGCATCAGAATCTCTGCCCGTGAATCCTCACTCGACACTTATTGAGGATATAACCTTCAGCAAGTTTCTTAACCTCCCTGCATCTAGGTTTCCTTATCTCTAAAAAGGTTTGAGGATTAAATGGAACAGCATATAAAAAAGAATTTAGCACAGTAAATGGCACATAGTAATCCTGAAGTAAAACTTAGCTATATTTAACCATATTTCTTTGAACCGGCTAAATCTTCTATATTACGAATCACTGACTTCTCACTTTTGCTGGCTTCCATAACAATCGATCATTCATTTCCATTAATTTTAAATTTAAAAATGTTTTCAAGTCTGTTCCCTTTTCTGTGTCACTATTAACATTGCCCTAGTTCACGTCTTTCTAGGCTTCCCTATAGCCTGTCTCTCAACCGTCTCTCTGTCTCTGGATGTGGCTTACCCTTAGAAAACAGGGGAGCTAAGGGTGAAGGAAGAAATGGAATGAATA
>PVJD01008897.1:0-67921 GCA_004026545.1 Mormoops blainvillei
CCAGCATTTAACTCCCTTTAACATCAATCCTGGTAACAAAGTAATCAGCATGAAGCACTGAAGCTTTTAGTTTCTTTCCCATAAATAGCCAATAAAGAATATTCAAATTCATAAATGTTCTTTTTACTGCTTTCTAAATGATACCAGTGAATCGACCAGTGTGTAATAATCATATTTGTTTTCCATTCATTTGTTACTCGAAATTAGTTTTCACTCCGAATGCCCATTGGCTGATGCACAAGAAATTTGGAGATGTCGTATTTGTCAATTGGGTTGGACTCAGCTTGCATGCTCCCCTCACGTTCTGTATCAGGGACTCAACCGGTTTACAGCCTTGATTCCGCTCAGCAGAACCTAAGGCACATCCTTGAGGGAACAGCAGCTCTATGCTGCCATCTACTGGATTTCTAGAAAAGATGCTTTCCTTGTGCATTTATTAGAAAATACTGTAAAACGTATTATTGTATTTAATACAGCATTAGAAAACAGAAAAAAAACCCAGATGTTTGAAGCTGGAGAAATACACTTCAGAAGATTATTTCAAAGCCAAAACGACTGTATATAAAACTAATGACGTTATGCTATATTTTCATTTTCTTTTCAACATTGTTACACAGGCCGTCAGAAGTTTTGAACGGAAATCAGAACTCTGTAGAAGGGAATCAGACTAAAGCTGAGCACTACCTCCTGCAGCTGTGCAATACTCTTCATGGCTAAAACCAATTTAGGAATTAGAAAGGCAGTAAGGAAAACTTCTGGGATTCAGCAGACAAAGATCACAGTAGAAGGGAGTTCCTGAGACAACACGGTGTTTGTAATCCCCAAGGATGTCTCAAAAAATACTGTACTTGCTGTGACTCATGATTTCACTAGAGATTTCATCTCCTAAATCTGCAGACTTCAGAACAAGGAACTTAACTGTTTTTCCAAAACACCAGGCTGACACGTGCTAGGAGCCCTTGTGTTTCCAGGCTCAATCCTCACAGATAACTGAAAACCGAGATAGCCGAATTTTAATTTTTTAACCATTTCTTTTTAAAGTGAAATCAAACCACAAACACTGGAAAATCAGAACATGTACACTAGATCCATAAACTGAAATACCCAATATTGTAAAGATGGTTATTCTGCCCCCAAATTCAGTTCAATACTAATGGAAATCCTAATAAGGTGACCCTAAAATGGATGGAAGAACAAAATATCTAAAATTCTCCTAAAAACAAAGTTGGAGAACAACACTTCTAGATAGAAAAACTTGTTAAAAAAAATATAGTATTAGGATAATATATATTGGTCATAAGATAAGCAGACAAAAATAAAGGGAAAATAGGACAGCAGTCCAGAAATGCCTTTTGAAACTTGGCAGATGACAAACAAAATAGTTGAAATAAATGAGGAAGGGTGATTTTTTTTTTATTTTTTTTTTGCCCCCCAGGAAATGATGCTGTGACTGTCTGGAGGAAGAAATAATTTAAAAACCTGCCTTATACATACTCAAAAAGAAATTAAATGTGGAGTAAATGTGAATAGTCAACCCCTAAATTTTATTTAAAAATACACAGAATACTTTTACAACCTTATAGTAAGCAATGATATCTTAAGACCTAGCAGGGATGTCCAAACTTTGGGCATCTCTGGGACACACTGGAAGAAGAAAAGCTGTCTTGGGCCACACATTAAATACACAAACACTAATGAAAACTGTTAAGTCAAAAAAAAAAAGTTTCAAACAAATTTATGATTTTGTGTTGGGCTGCATTCATATCCATTCTGGGCTGCATGTGGCCCACGGGCCACAAGTTGGACACCCTTGGAAAACATACACAATTTAAAGAAGATTGTTAATTTTTCCCGTGTTAATATTAAAATCCCTGCACAAGACAGAAGACCATAATCTTCTATCAAAATGGTAACAGCAGAAACAGAGATTTGCAGCATATAAACAAAGCGTTCATTTCTGTAACGGGAGAATTCCTTTAAATCAATAAGACAAAGTTAAAAAAAATGAATGGAGGATATGAATAGGTATATCCTGGCCAATAAATATTTGAAAAGATTCTCAATCTATAATATTTGCAAATATTTTTTACTAATCAAGTGTACTATTTGGATGTAATATTTGACTACGGAAAAACTATTCTGTTGTTATATCTTTTTGCAGCTATATTAAAAAATTAAATACAAATTTGGCTTTACAAATAATTGTAAATGCTATTTTTTTCTACTTGGTTTAAAGTTAATATTAGCTTCCCAAGTAAGCTTTCCTTAACTGTCAGCAAAGGATGGGCCTCTTGTAATTGTCAGTTGCTCTCCGCTTTCATAGCATTCAACACAGCCACCTGTAATTAAATATTTGTTTATGTAATATTTTGTCAGTTTTTCCTTCTCTCTCAGGTATATTTGTCTTTCATGCCTGGCAGACAGTAGATATTCAGTAATTATTTGCTAATAAATAAATGTCCTTTTGGTGTATGTCCAGGGGTCAGTATTAATCATAAGCTCCTCACGATTCAAGTGTCTGTGCCAAATTCCCTTCTACTAGTTTAGTTACACTCTTTGTGCTCCTAAATATATACTAAGATGGGAAATTGACTCGTTCAAGTTCAAAGAACTCCATTAAGTGTTGAAAAATCAGCTTTGACCAGTGGGGCTCAGTTAGCTGGTTGGGCGTCATCCTGCAAAGCAAAAGGTTGAGGGTTCAATTCCCAGTCAAGGCACATGACTGGGTTGTGGGTTCGGTCCCTACTGGGGTGCATACGAAAGGCAACTGATTTATGTTTCTCTCTCACATCAATGTTTCTCTCCCTTTCTTTCTTCCTCCCATTCCCTCTCTCTAAAAGTAAATAAATACTCTTTTTTAAGTGTTGAGAAATTAAGACCTTTCAGATAACCAAAAGTCCCATGAACCAAAAGCATCCCATTCTCTGGGTTATTTGGTTTTCATGATTGTTAAGCAGACACTCTCCCCCAGGCTCAATAAAACAATACCTCAGCCTCAGCAGACAAATCAGTGTTAGGTTGCTGACAGCTTCCAGCAAGAACTACTTGTGTCCTCACTGGCCTGTGGTGCCTTTCTCCCCGGGGTCCATCATCTGTCATGGAGGATCTTTACCATTTGAGGAAGAGATGTCATCCGAGGCATCATCCAGAGACCCTCTGAAAATCTACAGTGCACCAAAATTCCATGTGTTAAAACCATTGCGGTTAGCTGCCTTTATCAGAGTCGGTGTAATAAGCTGGCAAAAGCTTTATTCTTCTTCTGGAAGATTTGTGTCCTGCTCCTCAGGGCAGCAGGGCCATCCACCCAGGACATGCCAGAGTGTCTGTCTGAAGGTTGATGATCAAGCTGAGCCTGTCTCTGTGTCACTTCTCATTCAGCTTCTGAGTGCGCTGCCATTGGAGACCTGAATGTACATCGATACTTGCAGAGCAACATTTACTTGATACTTGCAGAGCAACATTTATTTCGGCTTCTGAATACCATGATGTAGACATTTGAAATTTTGTGTACTGCGAGGCCCAGAAGCTCTTCAACTTAAGTCAAAAGCTCATTCTAATATTTGTCTGGCTTTCTGTTTCATTTCCAGCTATTTATGTAAGTAAACTGGTTGGGTTGTTTTCTGACTCGGGCAGAAAACATAAGATGAAGTTACGGTTTAAATACAATAAATTTTGCTACTTGAACAGCCATCATATTTTGACGCTTGAAGTCCCTTGAAGTAATATACTAATCCTGTTGATGTGGTGCTATTATCTGAGTTTCCAGACCTTAAAAACACCAGATAGCTTGACTACATTAATGTCCAAAGTCAAGAGGAGGTTAGGCTATGCTCTTACGAATTGGTGGTGAAACAGTGTCTAAGAGAAGAAGAAAAATAAAAATGATGCAGGCAGAGCAAAATAGTGTTTCACAGTGTTTTCGTTCACTCATTTTTGTGTTGTTTTTTTTTTTGAAAGAAATAATCTCATTTATCCTAACTGTTACAAAGTGAGTGTCTGTTAAGTCTCAGTTCACTGGATAGCTGCTTCGCCGATGTAGTTTAGATGATTGGGATTGGGTCGCCTATCACTGCCTGCTCTTTTAATAGCTTAACCAAAGCTAGGAGTACTCTCATCAGGACCCTCTCTATTTTTTTCCTGCACTATCTCCAGTCCTGTGATGTTTAGTTTTATGTGTCAGCTTATCTGGGACATGGGATTTTCTAGATATTTGGTTAAACATTATTCTGGGTGTATCTGTGATAGTGTTTCTGAATGAGATTAACATTTGAATCCGTAGACTGAGTAAAGCAGATTGCCCTTCCCAAAGTGGGTGGGTCTCATCCAACCCCCTGGAGATGTGACTAGAACAAAAATTAGAATAAGGAAGAATTTGCTTTCGCTGGCTATTTTTGAGCTGGGACATGATCTTCTGCACACAGACTGGAAATTATGCCATTGGACTTCCTGGTTCTGCACCTTTGGACTTGGACGAGAACTGCGCATTGGCTTTCCTGGGCCTATAGGACTTGTCAGTCTCCATAGTCTCTATCTGTCTATCCATCCACCTATCAAAGTTCCCAGTGAGGTAGCTGCTGGTCAGTGAAGAACCAAAGAGAGCTATCAAAAGAAAACCAGATCACCTATCCTTATACAGGCAATGGGATTTTTTTTTGGTATATTTTATTAAGTATGCTATTACAGTTGTGCCATTTCCCACCCTTTATCCCCTCCACCCTCCACCCCATCCCATCATCCCCACACCTCTTAGTCCATGTCCATGGGCTGCACACGCCTGTTCTTTGGCCTCTTAATTTCTCACACTACTCCCAGCCTCTCCCTGACCACTTTGCTTTTAGTTTGCTTTTGTCAACATTTTCCTGCCACCACTTTCCCCAGCCCCACCCACCCCCACCTCTCACCCTCAATCCTTCCCCCATTTGGCTTTGTCCATGGGTCCTTTATGCATCTTCTTTAATCACCCTTTCCCTCCCTTTCCACTGTCGTCACCCTCCCTCCTCCCCTCTGTTTACTGTCAGTTTGGTTTTTATTTCAATGTTGCTGGTTATATTTTGTTTGCTTGTTTAGTTTGTTGGTTAGTTTCCACTTACAGGTGAGATCATATGGTATCTGTCTTTCACTGCCTGGCTTATTTCACTTAGCACAATGCTCTCCAGCTCCATCCATGCTGTTGGGAAATGTAGTAGCCCCTTCTTCCTTTCTGCTGTATTTCCATTGTGTAATTGTACCACAGTTTTTGATCCACTCATTTACTGTTGGGCACTGAGGTTGCTTCCAATTCTTGGCTATTGTAAATTGTGCTGCTATGAACATTGGGGTGCATAGGTTTTTTGAATTGGTGTTTCAGGATTCTTAGGATATAATCCCAACAGTGGAATTACCAAGTCAAAAGGCAGATCTATTTTTATTTTTTTGAGGAAATTCCAAACTGTTTTCCACAGTGGTTGTACCAGTCTGCATTCCCACCAGCAGTGTACTAGGGATCCCTTTTCTCCACATCCTCGCCAGCACTTGTTGTTTGTTGATTTGTTTATGATGACCATTCTGACTGGTGTGCAGTGGTATCTCACTGTGGTTTTAATTTGCATCTCTGATGGCTAGTGATGCTGAGCATCCTTTCATGTGTCTCCGGGCCCTGTGTATGTCCTCCTTGGAGAAGTGTCTGCTCAGGTCCTTTGCTCTTTGTTTAATTGGATTGTTTGTCTTCCTAGAGTGGAGTCATGTGGGTTCTTTATATATTTTGAAGATCAAACCATTGTCTAAGGTATCATTGGCAAATATATTTTCCCATACAATTCATTCCCTTTTCATTTTACTGCTGTTTTCTTTAGCAGTGCAGAAGCTTCTTATTTTGATGAAGTCCCATTTGTTTATTCTTTCTTTTATATGTCCCTTGCTCTAGGGGACATATGGGTGAAAATATTGCTGCGTGGAATATCTGAGATTTTTCCTGCCTATGTTCTCCTCTGTACTTATATGGTGTCATGACTTATATTTAATATAAGTATTTTATCCATCTTCAGTTGATTTTTGCGTGTGGTGTAAGTTGGTGGTGAAATTTCAATTTTTGCATGTAGCTGTCCAGATCTCCCAACACCATTTGTTGAAGAGGCTATTTTTACTCCATTTTATGCTTCTGCCCACTTTGTCAAATATTAATTGACCACAGAGACATGGGTTTATTTCTGGGCTCTCTATTCTGTTCCATTGATCTATGTGTCTGTTCTTATGCCTGTACCAGACTGTTTTGTTTATGGCGGCCTTATAATATAGTTTGATGTCAGGCATTGTGATCCCTCCTCCTTTGTTCTTCTTTCTCAAAACTGCTGCAGCTATTCAGGGTCATTTATGGTTACATATAAATTTTTGAAACGTTTATTCTATATCTGTGAAATATGACATTGGTAATTTAATAGGGATTTCATTGAATCTATAAATTGCTTTGGGGAGTCGGGACATTTTGATGCTGTTAAGTTTTCCAATCCATGAAAATGGAATATGCTTCCATTTATTTGTGTCTTCCTTAAATTCTTTCTTCAGGGTTGTATAGTTTTCTGAATACAGGTCTTTAACCTCCTTGGTTAGATTTATTCCTAGGTGCTTTATTTTTCTTGTTGCTATAGTAAATGGGATTTTTTCCTGATTTCTGATTATGATATTTCATTGTTGGTGTACAAAAAGGCCTTTGATTTCTGAATATTAACTTTGTATCTTGGTGTTTTGCCAAATTCACTTACTAGGTTGAGTAGTTTTTTGGTGGAGCCTATTGGGTTTTCTATGTACATTATCATGTCATCTGCAAACAATGACAGTTTTACTTCCTCCTTTTCAATTTGAATGCCTTTTACTTCTTTTCCTTGCCTATGGCTATGGCTAGGACTTCTAATACTATGTTGAATAGAAGTGATGAAAGCAGACATGCTTGTCTTGTTCCTGATCTTAGTGGGGAAGCTTTTAGTTTTTGCTCATTGAGTATAATATTGGATGTAGGTTTCTCATATATAGCCTTTATTATGTTGAGGTATGCCCCCTTTATTTCCATTTTGCTGAGTGTTTTTATCATGAACGAGTGCTATACCTTATCAAATGCTTTTTCCACATCTATTGATATAATCATGTGATTTTTGCCTTTCCTTTATTTTATGTGATGTATCATGTTTATTGATCTGTGAATATTGCCCCATCCTTGCATCCCTGGAATGAATCCCACCTGATCATGGTGCATGATCTTTTTAATGTATTGCTGGATGCGGTTTGCCAATATTTTGTTGAGGATTTTAGCATCTGTGTTCATCAGCGATATTGGCCTGCAGTTTTCCTTCTTTGTTGTGTCTTTATCTGGTTTTGGGATCAGGATGATGCTGGCCTCATAAAAGAGTTTGGGAGTCTTCCCTCTTGTTGGATTTTTTGGAATAGTAAGAGAAAGACAGGGGTTATCTCTTCTTGAAATGTTTTGTAAAATTCTCTTGTGAAATCATCTGGTCCCAGGCTTTTGTGTGCCTGGGGTTTCTTGATTACTGCTTCAGTTTCTCTAGCCATTATTAGTCTGTTCAGGCTTTCTGCTTCTTCTTCATTCAGTTTTGGAAGATTATATTTTTCTAGAAGTTTGTCCATTTCACTCAGGTTTTCAAATTTCTTGGCATATAGTTGTTCATAGTAATTTCTTACCATCCTTTGTATTTGTGTGGTATCAGTTTTAATTTCTCTTCTTTCATTTCTGATTTTATTTATTTGTGTCCTCTCCCTTTTTTCCTTGATGAACCTACTTAAAGGCTTGTCGATTTTGTTTATCTTTTCAAAGAACCAGTTCTTGGTTTTATTGATCCTTTGAATTGTTCCTTTAGTCTCTATGTCATTCAGTTCTGCCCTGATCTTTATGATTTCCTTCCTTCTGTTCAGTCTGGGCTTTGTTTGTTGTGCTTTCTCTAGTTCTTGTAGATGTTGTATTAGGTTATTTACTGAAATGTTTCTATCTCTTTCAGGTAGGCCTGTATTGCTATGAACTTCCCTCCCAGGACTGCCTTCACTGTGTCTCATAGATTTTTTACTGTTGTATGTTCATTTTCATTTGTTTCCAGAAACTTTTTGATTTCTTCTTTGATGTCTTTATTGACCCATTCATTATTTAAAAGAATGCTATTCAGTCTCCATGAGTTTGAATGTTTTTGAGTTTTTTTCCTTGAGGTTGGTTACTAATTTTAAGCCCTTGTGGTTTGAGAAAATGCTTGATATGATTTCGATTTTCTTAAATTTGTTAAGGTTTGTTTTGTGTCCTATCATGTGGTCTAACTTTGAAAATGTTCCATGTGCATTTGAAAAGAATGAGTAGTTTGCTTCCTTGGGATGAAGGTTCTATATATATATATATATATATCAGTTAAGTTCATTTGATCTAATGTATCATTCAGTTCCACAATATCTTTGTTGATTTTTTGTTTGGCTGATCTATCCATTGTTGACAATGGGGTATTAAAATCCCCCCCTATAAGTGTGTTGCTGCCTATATCTTTTTTGAAGTCCTCCAGGATTTTCCTATATATTTGGGTGCTCCTATGTTGGGTGCTTATAGGTTTACAATGCTTATGTCTTCTTGATGGGCTCTTCCTTTGAGTATTATGAAGTGTCCTTCTGGGTCTCTTTTTTTGGATTTTATTTTGAAGTCTATTTTGTCTGATATAAGTATTGCTATTCCGGCTTTTTTTTTTTCCTGTGCATTTGCTTGGAATATTTTTTTCCAACCTTTACTTTCAGTCTGTGTAAATCTTTTTTTCTGAGGTGGGTCTCTTGTAGGCAGCATATGTGTGAGTCATGTTTTCTTATCCATTCAGCTACTCTATGTCTTTTAATTGGAGCATTTAACCCATTTACATTTTAGGTTATTATTGATAGGTACTTATTAATTTTTTCCCTTTGTACTCATGTTCCTCTCTCTCTCTCATTCTTTTTCTTCATCTTCTTAAAGCAGTCCCTTTAGCATATCTTGCAATGCTGGTTTGGTAGAGGTATATTCTTTTAGCCTTCTTTTGTCTGAGAAACTCCTTATTTCTCCTTCCATTTTAATTGAGAGCCTTGCTGGGTAGAGTAGTCTTGGTTGCAGGCCTTCGCTCTTCATTACTTGGAATATTTCTTGCCATTCCCTTCTGGCTTGTAGTGTTTCTGTGGAGAAGTCAGCTGGTAGCCTTATGGGCGCACCCTTGTATGTTACTTCCTGTTTCTCCCTTGCGGCCTTTAATATTCTCTCATTGTCTTTGATGTCTGCCATTTTAATTATGATGTGTCTTGGAGTAGGTCTCTTTGGGTTCCTCTTGATTGGGACCCTCTGTGCTCCCTGGACTTGTGTGACTTTTTCTCTCCTCAGGTTAGGGAAATTTTCCATCATTACTTTTTTAAACATGTGTTCTATCCCTTGCTCCTCTTCTTCTGGTATTCCTATTATATGGATATTATTATAATTCATGTTGTCCTGCATTTCTCTTAACACCTGTTCATTCTTTCTGAGCCTTTTTTTTTTCATTTTCTTGCTCTTTGTGGGAGTTTCTTTCTACCATGTCATCCATCTTACTGATTCAATCCTCTGCTTCTTCTAGCCTGCTTTTGATTCCTTGTACTGTGTTCTTCTATTCAGAAATTGTATTCTTCATTTCTTCTTGGTTCTCGTTGATAGTTTCTATGTTCTTTTTCATGCTGATATAGTTTGCAGTAAGTTCCTCATAGTTTCCCTGTAGTTTTTTGTAATTCTCACTGAGCTCACTGAGTTCAGTGAGCTTCCTTATAACCATTGTTTTGAATGCAATATCTGATAGTTTACTTGCCTCTCTTTCATTTAGTAGTCTTTCTGGGGATTCCTCCTTTCCTTTCATTTAGGGGCTGTTTCTTTGTCTTCCCCCTATCTGTCTGCCAGAACAAAACCACAAAACCCAGGAAACAAACCCAGGACTGCAGGAATAACTCCCCCCCTGTAATCCCACTATCAACTGCAAATGAACCAGCATTAATAAGGCTATAAGGAGGTTAAGACTATTATAAGAAAGGCAAGAAATAAGCTATAGTATAAAACCTAGTGACTTAGTATGCACTAACTTGATGGGCAAAAATGAATGTTAAAAAACTATGTGGGAAAGAAAATATTGCAATTCATGAAGAAGACCACAATGGATTTCATCTCAGTAGCCTCTAGTATTTACTGCTGTTTTTTCTTTTTGGATCCACCTCTAGTGATGTCAGATGTTGACCTCATCTGACCTTAGGCAGTCTGCTTGAGACTTCCTGGGATCTACTGTCTGTGGCTGCCTCCTTCCATTGTTAGTCTAGTCACTCTGCTTCAGCAGTCAGGCTTTAATACCATAGGGCGGGGCAGAGTCCCTCCCGGGCTTGGGGCTAATGTTTCCCCTCAGGCTGCTGCTGCTCGGAGGGCGTGGTCTGTGTGAGCTCTGATGGCTGCTGCCTTAAGGGGGATAATTCAGCACCTGGATCCAGGAAGCTACTCTCTCAGTTTTTCCCCCAAAGCCTTTGTCCCCAGTCTCTCCTCAGGCATCTCAAGCCCACTCTGCCCCTGCCATTGCTGGAGCCCAGGGTAAGTGGCTACAGATGGAAGTTTATGCGTTGGCACTTTAAATGGCTCTTTCAGTCTCCAGCTGCCTGGCAGAAGGCAGTGCTTCTGCTTTTCGCAGCTGGCTGTTATTTGTATACTTTTTGGGCTCTGGTGCTGTAGGCTGGGGATCCCTGCTTATGGTTTAGACCCCGCTCTTCTCAGGCGATCCAACTGGCTGCTCAAATATCTCTCTGGCACTGTCACCCAAGGGTGCCCAGACAGCCCCCTCGCATCTCCGCTGCACTCCTTACCAGTCAGGTTGTGCCAAACTGATTCTTCTGTGTGTCCAAGGCTATAAGGCTTCTCTCTCGCTGCTATTCAGTCATTTCCTTCGGGTGATTTCTCCACAATTTAGCTGTAATTCCAGATTGGTCCTGGGAGGAGGTCAGTGTGACTTCCATTCACTCCTCTGCCACCTTGATCCTCCGGCAATGGGATTTTTATGAGCATTTTTTTACATTATTTTTCTTAAAAACTCTCGTACTGATAATTTCTGTTTTTATTCACGTATAATCTGCCCAAGACTAGCAAATAACTTGTAAAGAACACAAGGAGATCATCTTTGAGCAAGGGAAATTAGATCATCTTTGATCTTGTGCCAAAAGAGGACAATGCCCTTGATAAGAGATAAAAGCATATGCCACATTAGATGAAGGAAGGGCCCACTTTAAATGATGATAATTCAAAGTGAGTTATAGCCATGGATATTGTAACAAATCACTGGCCAGGGATAATCTTTTTATTTGTTTATTTATTTTTGTATTTTTAAAAAGATTTTATTTATTTATTTTTAGACAGGGGAAGGGAGGGAGAAATGGAAGGAGAGAAACATCAATGTGTGGTTGCCTCTCGTGCACCCCCTACTGGGGACCTGGCTCACAACCCAGGCATGAGCCCTAGACTGGGAATCAAACGGCAGTCCTTTGGTTTGCAGGCCAGCACTCAATCCACTGATCCACACCAACCAGGGCTGGCTAGGAAGAGTCTTAATGAAAATGTAAACTCAATTGTGGTGGGTTATATATTTTACAAAAACAGCCTATGGGATGTGTCAGTGTATTTATAACAGTGTCCAAGGGAGAGGATACTCTGAATCTTGACTCCTGGATTAGACAGAGTTAGGGCGATGTGGAATAGACTGGTGTTTTTCCCTTTCTTTCATATTAATATAATGTTAGCTTAGCGCAGACCATCTGCAAACACATATACATTTTTAAGGCTTCTTCTGCAGCTAATTGTGCTATGTGACCAAGTGTTGGCCAATAGAATAGGAGCAGAACTGTGAGAAAATTCTGGCCCAAACATTTCAAAGCATGGTGCCCACCTAACTCTTGTCTTTTTCACTTCTTCCCTCCAGCAGAAATTCAGGCATGATGGTGCAAGTTGGAACAGCCATCCTGTATTATTACATAAAAAGTATATGTAGAGAAAGGTGTATGAATTTTTATGCAAAAAGGTGTTTATAGCAACAAGAGAGGGGGGCCTGCTTTCCTGATAATTATGGAGCCACCATTTCACCCCTTGACCACCTACCTGGACTTTTACATAAATGAGAAATAAAATAACTTTGAAGAGCCACCATGATTTTGAATCCCCCTGCTTTCTGTTATAGTACATATCCAAACTAATACATGTAGAGAATATTTTATCAGGGTATCATCTTACTGAAAATATATATACTAGGGCTCAGGAAGGTAGAATTGTATAAAGATTAACAGTGTGGGAAGGACTCATATTCAATTTGGCTCTATCACTTGCGTGATCTGTAAACTTGAGAAAAGTACTGAGTGAGTCTCTCTGGGCCTCGATTTGTCTGTGAAATGCAGGTGAGAGCAGTGCCTCATTTACAGGCTTTATATAAGATCAGGTAAGATAATATGAGAAAACAGCTTCATACATAGTAATCATCCAATTGATATTTGCTGTTATTATTTTTCAACCCCTTTTGTAATGATATCCAAACATGTCTTAATATAAAATTTTTATCTAAGTACAGCATTGCCCTCACTATATAGCCAATTTGTGTTTTAAATTAAAAAGTTAATATTCTAATATTTAAACCAGTCACCTCATAGTGTGGATAGTGTGAAATAATTAAGCTTGAGAATTTTCTGCAAAGATGAGGATAAGGCTGTGAACTCGGTAATTTTCTGAAGGTGAACCAATAATACTGTGATTAACAATGATACCAAAAATATAATAATAGTAATAATAAAAGTAATAATAATTACTAAAATTGATCAAGGACTTTTACGTGCCAGACTGTGTACTGCCTTTTTAATGTATCTCCAACAATCTGCACTATAGTCACATAGCATAGACATTATTACACTCATTTTAAGGATGAGAGACACCAAGGTCAGGTCAGTTCTGTTCCTTGCTCCATAACACATAACCATTAGGGATTAAAAGATGAGGAATTAAAATTGTTATTATTAATTTTTTAAAAATTCCAAAACCTGTTTATTTTCCATTTATTTATCCTGTCTCCCTGAACTCCTGCCTAAGGAAGCATTCAATATGTATTCACAGTTACCATTTAAAATATTTAGGTAAATATGCCTATTTTCTACTTTTATGTTAATTAGACATCTAAGGGTTGGTGCTAGGCTCATCATTTTACCTGATTTTTTAAGTATACCCAGATTAATTTTTTTTATGAGAGTGAAAGTACTTTGACTTGGGATTTCAGAGAGATGAAAAGAGTTTTCTTTTTCTTCAAATCTAGAGGATGACAGGTTTATTGGTTTTTAGGATATTGTAGCATATGTTTAATGAGGCAGATAGTATCCTAACAGCAAGTAGAAATATAAGCAAAGTGGTAAGCTAACTCTAAATTCTAGGCCTCAGTTTCCCCACTGAAAAATAAATTTGGTTGGTCCAGATCATCGTCAGCTACTCTAATTATACACATGATTAAAATGGAACCTATCTGTCTTTCTCCTCCCTCTCAACCTCCGACCTCCCCTCCTCCCTTCTTTTCCCAGATTAGTCATATTAAGATACTTACTCAGCTTTAATCACTCTGAGTGGTCTGTTGGTTTCTTTATTACATCAAAAAGAATTTGATCATTGCTGCTGTAGAAGAACTTTTGCATTATTTATATTATAAGCAAATGAATCTGACATTTATACCGCTGTGGCCTAAATTCTCCTAAATCTTGTCTTATATGTAAAATACATATGATGCGTAGAGTCCTCGAAAGCTCTTAAGAAAGTTTCAGTTGAACAGAAATCTCTTTGATCTTCTCAAACCTTGAAAGCTGCAAGTGTAGAATGCATAAATATTTCTGAAGTTCTCAAAATTACAGGTAATTCAGTTTTAGTCTGAGGATTTTAATATGATCAATGAGTGATGTATAATATCAAGTGAATGTCATTTTACTATTAATGCAATACACCGAATCTACTAAATTAATCCTGTGAATATTTAGTTATTTTACAGGATTAGAAAAGACTCTCCTTGTAGAGTTAACTTTAGAAAATATAATAAATGCAAACCTATGTTTAGACATTTAGACATTTCTCTGCCTTTTGAAAAACGGTTGTTTCTTTTTAATGCAATTATTTTAATATATTTACATAATTTCATATGATAACTGTAATTCAATTTTGTTTATTTAGTACTCTTTACTTAGAGTATAACAATTTACTGAGAACCAATCCTGAGCAGAGCCTTTCGCTAAGATTCTACACGTATTTGTTAATTGGGCTATGAAGCAGGTGGAAAGGGCAAGAAATCGACAAAAAGAATTTGTCAACTCTGTTCTCCAAGTACTTATAAGATGAGAGAAAAACCATATGGCAAACAAAATGACAGAGAGACATTAAAAAGAACTGTATAAATAAGTGCAAAATAAACAGAAGTATTCTAGAGATGTAAATGAATTCATACTTGGCTGTGATTTGAATTTTCAAAAGATAGAGGAAGAAAGAAAGAGAGGAAGAGGGAGAGAGGGACGAAGAGAGGAAGAAAGAGGAGAGCAGTGAGGCAGGAGGGCAGCCTGGACGGAAGGGGAGAAAGGGCGTTCGTACTCGGCCACCCACACCAAAGCCACACTACAGAGCCTGGGGTTGATAGCGCTCCCCAGGGAAACATTTTAGAATGAACTGCTCGCCTAGATGTTACCTAAAGTCTGAACTTGGTCAGGGGACAGTGCCTGCCTTTTAACATGCTTTCTTTTTTCCTTCCTTCTTCTTTTTCCATTTTTCATCAGTAGAGTAGATTTTATATTCATGCTGAAGTTCATAAATCCATTAATTTCAAACATCTTTGGACCTCGTATAACCAAGGACTAAAAGCATTTGTGGTGTGTTGAAAAATCTTTAGAAACAAGGCCAGTAAAGAACTTAACAGATCCTTAAAAAATGGCAAATAAATTACTTAACTGATTCATTTTGGTGGTCAGTTTTCTATAAAGATATATAGATGACAGACACGGAATTACAAACGGGCTCTCCAGGTTGCTGCTTTTGTTCTCTCGGTTGGTGAGAGAATGAGGGTAAGCATATTACCCGGTGCCCGTGTGTATGTGCACGCGTGGGATGTCGGCATGTGGACTGGCCTGCAGCGGTGGTTGCAGGGAGAGGCTGGCTACCCTGGACTGCCAGCCAGAGAAGAGTTGTTGAGCCCAATTTTGAAAGCCTGGTCATGTTACCACCACATGTATTGTCTCTTCACTTGCTGCCAATTTTTATATCATTCTAGGTTTCCAGTTCTTCTGTTGTTGTGACCGTCAGTCCCTCTAGTAACAGCATTTTCATATACTAGCAAGTTAGGACCAGGGAATGAAAGTTGGCTGGGGGAGAGCATTTGAACAGTCATTTTCTAGAATAAATATACTTCTGAAAAGAGCAAGAGGAACTAGTATTTTTGAGTTAGTTTCTCATGTTTGTAATTTTTTTCTATTTAATTGGGCATAAAGTTTTCTCTCCCAGAAGGTAGCAACCTAAACAGTGTTCCTTAGATCCTGCTCTAGGAAAAGTTTTTATAGACCTTCTTGGACCATCCATTTCTTTAGGTAAAATATGAGCCCAGGGCTCATAGAAATCAGAAGAAATAGCAGTGGGCATAGGCTAGTGGTTTTGTCTGATTTGTTCATTCAAATTTTGACAAAGTTTTAACCGTCCAGGAGGTAGTCACTCTGAGCTCTTGCCCATGCTGGGTTGAAAACGCGAGAAAGTGCTGAGGGTCACACTTGGTAGGTAAGTTGTTGGCAAGGGCGTGCAGGGCAACAGGGAGATTTTAGTTTTCCTCTTTGCATTGTCTATGCTCTTGAGAAGCAAAAGGAAGAATCCTATGGCAGAGTTGAGGTTACTCCAACAGGCTGGCCAGTCATTCTATGTGTTTATTCCCAGTGTTTATGAAATAGGGCTACTTTGAAAGCACTAAGACAGCTGATTGTTTTAAAAAATGAAGTGTCTTTTTACTGTTTATTAATGCCTTTGTATTTTTTGGTTGCTTGAGATATTTTTGTATGTGGGTAAGCTCTGAAGAGGTATTTCTGTCCTGGCCTGTTGGCTCAGTTGGTCAGAGCATCATGCCATACACCGAAATGTTATGGGTTCCATCCCACATCCCTAGGTTGCAGATTGGATCCCAGGTCAGGGCAAATACAGGAGGCAACCAGTTGTTTCTCTCACATTGATGTTTTTCTCTCTCTCTCTTCCCTTCTCTCCCTTCCTTTCTCTCTAAACTTAATAAACATATTTTCTGATGAAGATTAAAAAAATAAGAGGTATCCCTGTAACTTAATAAAAAGAAAGGATCAATGGTTAAATTAAATGAATGTTTAAATAATGCTTATGGTGCTCAACAATCCAGCATCCAAAAATTTAAATTATTTCCATGATAGACTGGTAGTTTTTCACTTTTTATGAAGAGATGTGTAGTTCTCTGTGTACATGGCTCATTGCCTCTGACCCCAAGATGCCAACACAGTCTTATTTATAGGTGTTATAGACAGGCTGCCTGGGAGAAGGGAAAATGGCAATGGAAAAGAAGGTAAAAACATATTTTAAGGGCTAAATTTTGACATTTCTATTTCAGTGAAGTTTATTATTATTGACCACTGAGGTATAATTTACTCGTGCATGTTATCCAGTGCACCAATTTTGAGTGAAGACAGTTGGCCCTATGGAGTCAATACTACAGGGGTTGAGGGTGCTGAACCCCTGCATGGTCAAAACTCTGTGTAAGTTTTGACTTCCCCCAAACTTAACTGCAGTTGGCCCTTCATATCCGTGGGTTTCACATCCCAGGATTCAACAAACTGCAAATTGAAAACAAAACTTTGATTCGTGGTTAGGAATCCATGGACGTGGAGGGCCAACTGTACTAATAATAGTCTATGGTTGACTAGAAGCCTTACTGATAACATAAACAGTCAACTAGCATGTTTTGTATGTTATATGTATCGTATACTGTACCCTTGTAATAAAGTAAGCTAGAGGAAAGAAGATGTTATTAAGAAAGTCATAAGGAAGAGGAAATACATTTACTGTCTTGAAAAAAATCCACATATAAGAGGATCCATACTGTTCACACCCGGGTTGTTCAAGGGTCAACTGTAGTTTAATGTTTTGAAAAAGGCATATGCCATGTAACCACCACTACAACCAAAATACAGAACGTCTTTATCACCACTAAAGATTCCTTTGACCCTTCACATCTCAGCCCCTAAGCAACCATTATAGGTTAGATTTATCTTTTCTAGAGTTTCTAATAAATGGAATAGTACATATTCTTTTGATCACAGTTTTTCACACTACATAGTATGTTAAGAATTATTCTTGTTGCATGTACTTACAGTTTGGTTCTTATTGCTGAATAGTATGTCATTATAACATATAGATATACCACAATTTGTTTATCCATTTACCTACTGATAGACATTTGAGTTGAATCCAGTTTGGAGGTATTATGAATAAAGCTGTTGTGAACATTGGGGTACAAGTCTCTGTGTGGCCAGGTACTTTTCCTTTCCTTCTCTTGAATAAATACCTAGAAGTGCAATGGCTAGATTCTATGGGAGGTGTATGTGCAACTGGTAAAGACACTGCAAAAGTGGTTTTTACAGTGGTCGGACCATTTTGTATTCCTCCCAGCAAAACCTAACAGTCCCAGTTGCTTCACTTCCTTGCCAACATTTGGTATGGTAGACTTTCTAATTTTTGCTATTCTTGTGAGTATAAAGCTATTCTTGTGAGTATAAAAAAAAAAGTTTACATTTTTTCTGATGAATGGCGAAGGTGAGCATCTTTTCATGTCCTTATTGGCTACTCAAGTTTCTTACTTCATGAAGTGTCAGTTGGACTCTTTTTGTGCTTTTAAATAAGTTGTCTGCTAATAGTGATGGAAGGATGCATTTTAGGTATGTTTTTGTCATATATGTGCTGTGAATATTTTGTCACTGTCTGTGGTTTGCCTTTTCTTTTTTTAATGGTATCTTTTGAAGAGAAAATGTTACTAGTTTTGACCAAATCCAATATATAATTTTTATAATAAGCTTTTTTCTTTTGTCTAAGAAATTTTTGCCTACCTCAAGACCACAATATTTTGACCTAGAAGTTTTATTATCTTAACTATTACCTATAGGCCTATAACCTATTTTAATTAATTTTGTGTGTAGATTGAAGTAAAGATTGAGATTTTTTTCCCCAGTTGTTCCAACATCATTTATGGAGAAGACATTCTTTTTTCCATTAGTAATTTATAAAAGATTAATGCATATATCTATTTCTGGATTTTTGATTCTGTTCCATATGTCTGTTGTTAAGTCAATGCACTATTGCCTTGATTACTATAGCTTTAAAATAGGACTTGAAATTGAGAATATAAGTACTTTGACTTTTTACTTAACTTCCTTAAAAAAAATTGTTTTAGCTATTCTAGGTTATTTGCATTCTAATTAAATTTTGGAATTGGTTTGTCAATTTGTGCAAAAATATCTGATAAAATTTTGATTGTAACTGCACTGACATTTTAGCAATATGGGCTTTACAATACATAAAATTGCTATAGCTCTCAATTTATTTAGATCTTTAAATTTTTTTAACCATGGTGTGTGATTTCAGTAGTTTCCACGTAATGTTAAATTATCTTTAGGTGTTTCATAGTTTTGGATGCCATTATAAATTGACTTATTTATTTAATTTTAAGACTTTCATATATTATAGTACTACAGATGCCATTTATCTTTGTTTATTGATTGTTTATTCCTTTAACCTTGTTAAACTCACTTGTTAGTTCTAGTAGCTTTGATAGACTTCTTAGGATGTTCTTCACACACCATCATGTTGTCTGAAGCATAAGACAATTTTACTTCTTCCTCTTCAATTTGTGTAACTTTTTCTTTTTAAAAATTCTTTTATTATACTTGTGAGAACCTCTAGTACAGTGTTGAATAGAAGGACTGAGAACAAGCATTCTTTCTTATTCTGATATTAGGAGCTTTCTTATTCTGATATTAGGAGGGAAGCATTCAGACTTTTACCTCTAAATATGATGTGAGGTAGAGGGTTTCTTTCAAATGTATATTGAGAAATTTCCCTTCTATTTGTAATTTAAATGGGTACTTCTTACATTTTCTTTTGTATGCTCATAAATTGCAGTGATATTTTTCAATTAAAATGTACACATATATAATAAAATACTCATACAATAAATGTGTCATTTTAAAATGTTTTAAGAAATGAAAACATAAAGGAGAAAAATATTTATTTTCTCTGTTTGTGTCTTTTTGAGATGCTGGATATTAATTAAACTTTATGATATATGTAAGGCAAATCCTTACGTTGTACACCTGAAACTTATACAGTGATGTATGTCAATTATGTTTCAATAAAAGAGGAAAAAATATAAATGAGATATGGTCTCAATTTAAGTGATTAACATTTCTGCACATTAAAAAATGTGAAACAAAAATAAAACATACCCATAAAGATGAACTCTGAAAGTGACCCTGTTGGTGGTGGGGAAGACCCCTGAACAACCTCATCAGATTCTTTTCTCCTGTGATTGGTTCTTTCTCTTTAAATAAAATTAACACAACCATAACCATCACTGCTATCAACACAACCACAGTTACCACATTACCTTTGGGTCGCAAGACACATTGATTGTTTTGAAACTCTCAAGATAAATGTTCTTCCCTTTATTTTGCCTTTGATAGCTGAGCTTGGCTGGAATTTTTTAGAAAGTCTCATGAAGCACCAAGAAAAAGGACAATGAAATGAACAAAGGGTATCTACAAAGGACTGACCGCCTTCCAGGACACCTTTCTTTGGTTCATAGTTTCTTAATTTTAAGGCTGCTTCTTCATGAAGATTGCTATCTTAACATTCCCCAGCCCAGATCTGTCTCTAAGATATCTGTCCCCTTCATAGTCAGGAAGGAGAGGTTCTCTTTCTGTGATTTCTCCCTCTCAAAGTCAAGCTCAAGCTGAAGGATGAGTCCCTCCCTCAGGAAGGTGAGGAAATTTTGAATGATCTTCTCCTGGGTGTGAGATGTCCGTAACAGATTCTCATAGCTGGACATGACCCTGGAGTGCCCAGAATCTTTGTCACTCCAATAGCAATAGTTTTTAAAAAATAATTCATAAGCACCACAAAGAAAGAGTGAGTTTACTTTGAATATACCATGAGAAACTCTACAATAAAATGCTTTTCTTAAATTCCTTTCCTTGTACATGGGGAAATTCAAACTTAACTGTTCATTTGCTGGTTGGCAGAAGACATGATCTGAATGAGACCAGCAAGTTATCAGGTTAATTTTTTTCCCTGAGTGAAGAGTAGAGTTAGGGAACAGAAGAGTGTCTTGGAAATCTGAAAAGGAGACAAAGCAAATGAAGACTGTTACTTCTCCCCGAAATTTGTTCTTACAGCAACCTTTGAAGAACTATAACTCAATTCTTTCAGATGTGGTAAAAACTCAAACCGGCTTTATACCATTTTTGTTATTTGTATTAGCCCATGGGTATGTAATGATTCATTTGTACCATTAGCTTAAATTTGGGGAAAATAAGAAATGTTTAGTACCAACTAAAATATTAATATATTTGTGAATTATCTCAATAAAATCGTTTTCTATAGTTGTAAACAACTCAATAAAGAAGCTATGAAGCAACGGCTTAGACCACCTTTGATAAATCAACTTAAAGAATATTTCTAGCCGGAGCTGGCTACTCTATGGTCAGAAGTTTATTTATCTGTTTTAGTTGACGTTGAAGTCAGTAGTACTCAGGGTTGAAGGACCGCTAATGTGCCTCCACATTTTGAAACAAAGCCTGCAGCTAGCTGTCCACAGATTGACCAGCCTCCTTATAGTAGCCAGCACAAAGTAATTTACAAAGCGTGATTTTTTTTTTTAAGGAGTGTTAAGCAAGTCTTTCTTCTAGTTTCACAGCCACTTCATACATGGCTCCTATTTCTGTAGCTTGTTATTTATCTGTTTTTGTTCAGGGACTGTTGATTTATATAAACTTCTGTGAATAATAATGTTTCTAATAATGAATAACAATTACTGAGCATTTCCTAAGTCCTAATCTCTCTGAATGACTTGTTTTGTTTAATCTTTACAACAGTCCTATGAAGTGTGCACATTAGCATTTCTTTTCCTCCAAAAACAGGACACCGAGGCTTAGAGAGAATAAGTAACCTACCTATAGACATCCAGCAAGTGGTGGGTCCAGGATTCGAATCCAGAGGTTCAGCACCTAGAAATGTCACCCCCAAATGTTACACGTCACTGTGTACACTGAACAGAAAGTTCCTGTAGTTCCCAGTTCACACAGAATCAGGATGATCATTTTTTCAAAGTCGTGGAGTAAATTAGTGGATTTATGATGTTAAAAATATATGTGTCCATAGTACTAGACATGAAATAACAGTCCTGGGGAAGCCTCTTGCTCTGTCACTCCTTGTGGCCTTCTGGGCACTACCTTTGCCTGGATTGGGGTCAGTCTCATGACTTTCTTTTTTTCTATGTTTAGGCAGTTGGTTAACTTCTATACAAATTTTGGATTGAGGTAGGGGCCTCTGTAAACTTGGGTATAAGTAAGATAAGTGAAGAAAGACTGTTTTCCTCTATCTAATATATAAAGTGTTTAGAATTGGGTATTTTTGAGGCTGGACATGAGCTGCAAGGTCTTATTAAAGGATGAGCTAACATCTCTCTGTCATTCTCACATCCCTCCATCACTTCCTATTTCTTATAGATGTGGCCAGTAAGGAGGTTGGGGGACCAAACATCCCACCTGAGCAAATTTTCTAAAAATAATTTTTATTTTAAGACTGTAAGTCACATAAAGTGGGTAGTCAAAGAGTAGTGTATTTTAAAAACTATTTGCCTTCTATAGTGGAAAAACCTGACAATGTTCCTGGAAGGTGTGCTATTTACAAAATAAACTTGTGAAAATTTCTTGGAGTCAGTCCTGACAAGAGACCAGATTTCCTTGCAATGGACATATTTGCCCCAAAAACTTACCGATATTGTGCTTATCAATAGGTTCTTTTGAAATAGAAATTATGATAGAACTTAGGAGTCGTAGATAGAAGAAAATGGAGAAATTGATCACAACATTTATTTAATAGTATTACATGTGGTTGTTCTCCTGGGTGTAGGGTCAAGACAGTTTTTTTCTATTTGCTGATCAGTTATCTTCCCATCTTCTGTAAGCATTCCTTTTCTCTAAGTCCAGGTTCTCCAGAGAAACAGAACCAATAGGATGTTGGCTAATTCTTTATATTCCATTACAGAAGTTGACAAGTCTAAGATTTGCAGGGTTGGCTGGCAAGCTAGAGACCCAGGAAAGCCAATGTTCTAGTTTAATTCTGAAGGCGCCTGCGATAGAACCAGGGAAGAGCTGATGCCACAGGCCACGTCTGAGGGCCACCTGCTGGGGAATTCTCTCTTGCTCTAGGGAGGGCGGTCTTTTTATTCAATTCAAACTTTTGGCTGATAGGATGAGGCCACCCATATTACAGCAGGTGATTGGTATTCCTCAAGTCCACTGATTTTATGTTAATTTCACCAGAAATGTCCTGACAGAAATATCAAGAATAATATTTGACCAAACATCTGGGCACACTGTGGGCCATCCAAGTTGACACATAAAGTTAATCATCACACCTTCTGAGATAGAGAAGTTCACCTGTCATCTGACAGTAACCAGAACACTAGCCAAACACATAATAGCCACAAAACTCTGTGTTCATATATTTTTCCCAATAGAAGCCCTTTAGCAAACTCAATTTGCTCTCCCCTGCCTGGGCTCATGTGGTGTCCATCTGCCTCCCCTGCCGTGTGCAAGATGACACGTCAGGTTATGATTGGTTGCTCTGCTCTGGGCACTACTCATAATGCCTTTTAATGACATAATCCCCCCTTCCACTTTGTTGTTCTGTGTGTCTCTGAGGCCCTAAAGCAGGAGCTTACATTCACATTCCCCTCATCGAGGCAGGGGTGCAGAATGGGGAGAGAGACTTCTGTGAGTACAGTGGGATTTACAGGTGAGTTATCAAAAAGCTCCCCAGGGCCTAAGTCCCTTATCATGAGGAGTTAAGCTGATGAAGGTTTGGATCTAATTTCTAAGGCCTCCTGTCCTTATCACCACTATCACCCTGTCTACTCAGCCAGTGTTATAAGATCAGTTGGTTGGAGAATGGTTATACAATGGAGGCACAATTGAAAGTACCAATGGTTTTTCTTTCAAGCCCTTTTTCCTAATTCTATACACCCATGTATGCTGCTTGATCCTGCTTTCTAGCTCATCCCTAGGGCCCCACATTGTGGCCCCCCAATAGGTTATGTGGTCCCTAGGCTTCAGAAATTACCCCTAATTCTGTCCTCATTCACATATATCTATTCTGTGTGTCATTTTTTTCAGGGTATTGTATCCAGCTTGACCACTGACAAATTGATTCAAAATGAGATGTTAATAGCATACAATAGCTCTACTCTTCTTCATATATTATATAGTCTGTCTAGAAGGTATCCAGCTGTGTAATATAAAAAATAAGAGACATTTATTCAAGAAGATACAAGATACAAGAAATATTGTACAGAGGACAATGACGCCTCAACTCCCATCACAGCAGGCACCTTGGGACCTCACGCAGTTCTCCTGATTGCCATCAGCTGCCCCGTCATATATTCCTGAATCTCCTAGGTGGTCTGAAATCTCTTCTCTTTCAAAGGTGATTTTAGTTTTGGGAAAAGCCAGGAGTCACAGGGGGGCAAATCTGGGCTGTAGGGCAACTGAGTCACCTGGGTAATTTGATGTGTCAAACAACTCTGAGAGGACATGATGCATGAGCAACATGCTGTCATGACGAAGCTGCCAATCACCAGTTGCCTATAGCTGCAGCCTTCTGAATCATCCAAATAGTTTCTGCTGAGGAATATTCTAGCTTAACACAAAATTTGATGCAGATTTGTTGCTCTACTCAGTCATTTTGCATGTGATGACCACACAGTTCACATGCTCACTGAAGAGCATCTACTGCCCGCACTGACCAGTACAGTGAAGTCATCATTGTTCATGCATGTGCATTCCAGTCCACTCTCCTTGGCTGCCAGGTTACATCGATGTCGTACAAACTGTTCTCGTGATATTAACAATGACTGGACTTCTTCCAGGCAGATCTATATTGTGATTGACCTTGGAGAAGATTATTGACTATGCTAATGGATAACAAGGCTAAACATTTGCTTAACCTGAGGATTACTCCTAAAATAAAATAAGTGTGATGATGAAGTCCCAGAAAACTTCAGCAAATACTTTATATAAATAAAGCCTGCATGGGAAAAGCAGCATTGAGTTAAGATTTTAAAAGGATATGTTTCTTTTGTTCATATGGAGAGCTTATGGAGTCTATTGTGTAAAAATAAATGCTAGACAATTGTAAAAATTATTAGTTTCAAAGTTCACTTTTGCTGATTTTGATAGTTCTGTGATTAAATAAGAATGTCACAAACTAATGTATTTAGGGTTAAAGAGATATGATTTAAGCAACTTATTTTTAAATGAAAAGTATATAGAGAAGGAGGAATAAAGGTAAGAAAGAGACAAAAAAGAGAAAAGAGAGAGGGAGGAAGAGAAGAGTTGTAGAAGAGAGAAAAAAGAAGGATAACACTGTTTGGGTGAAAGATATGAGAGTTCTTTGTACGATTCTTACAATTGAAACTAACTGAAAATTTAGAGTCATTACAAAGATTAAGTAGTGTAGGATCTACCTGTGTGATTTTATAACAAAATATTTTTTGTGAAAAACCAGAATAGGAAAAGCTGACTTCTATTGACTGTATCAATCATGCACATCCTTTGTTTATTCCTGCCCTCTATGGCTAATGATGATCAACAGTGCCTCATCTCACCAGAGTATTCTAGAAGAAAAGATTCACTTTCTTGGCTTTTTTGGTATTTCTGATTCACTATCATGCACACAGTCTAAAACTCCTCTCTAATCTATCATCTGTAGTTTGCAGACAAGATGTGTAGTTCATACTTCATGCAAAGCAGAGAAGGAAGACCTGATGTTTGTGTGTGTGCGTGTGTGTGCTGCTTTTAAAAAAATGGTTTAGATCAGTGTACAGCAAAAGTAACCTTGATTTAGGCCCTGGCCAGTGTGACTCAGTTGGCTGGGGTTTTTCCCCATAGCCAAAAGTTTGCGGGTCCGATTCCCAGTCAGGGCACATACCTATACCACAGGTTCCGTCCCGGGTCAGGGCAGGTGCTTGCAATCCCCTGTCTGGGTGCAGGCAGTCCCTGGTCCACGCACGTATGGGAGGCAACCAGTGGATGCGTCTCTCTCTCATTGATGTTTCGCTCTCTCCCATCTTCTCTCCCTAAAAACAATGAAAAAAAAATGTCCTCAGGTAAGGATTAAAAAAAGGAAAATAAAAAAAAAAAACTTGATTCAGGCTTCAGCAGATATGAAATTTATGCCTGGCTCTCTGTCAAATCTAGCTGAACAACTTGGGCTTAATCATTTAAGGTTAGTCTTTGTTTCCCTAATGCTAAAATTGGTAAGCTTGTATAGATTAGTACTCAGCAAGAAAACTTTCTGTGATGAAGCACACATTCCATAATATGCCCTGTCCAAATTGATGGTCATTAGACATGTGGTTACTGAAAATTTGAATTGTGTTGTTGTAACTAAAAAATAATTTTTAATTTTTATTTAATTTTTATTAAATTTAAATAGTTACACATAATTAGTGGTTAATATACTGTGGGGCACATGACTATATGATTTTTACAATGATGCGATCCTATCTTTTAACATGGTATTGCAAATTATATGACAGACTCAACTTTATTTCTGAATTTTGTTAAAATCTTTTGGATGCCAAGAACAGTCAAGTCATGTAAGTAAGGTAAGGGATTTTCACAGAGAGTGAGATCTTAAAGGAATTGCGTGGGATTCAAGTCTTATGGAAATCAAAAGTGATGAAAAAAGAGAAAGTAACTTTATGGCCATGTGTGTATGTATGATATTAACCTGAGAGGAATGGTATTCATTTACTGTCACCTAAGTTATATTATTTGCTTTAATAAAGACAATGTGTTTATAATTAAACTTAAACTTGATTCCTAATTGTTTCTTAAAGTGCCTTGAAAATGTTACACTTTACCATATGATCTCACCTATAAATGGAACCTAATTAACAAAACAAACAAACAAGCAAAATATAATCAGAAACATTGAAATAAAGAACAAACTGACAGTAACCAGAGGGGAGGAGGGAGGGGGATAACAAGGGAAGAGGAGGGAAAGTGTCACCAAGGAACATGCATAAAGGACCCATTGACAAAGCCAAATGGGGGAAGGATTGGGGATGGGAGTTAGGGAGGGTGGGGCAGGGGCAAGTGGTGGTGGCAAATCAGAGACAACTGTACTTGAAGAAGAATAAAAAAAAAGAAAATATGACACGTTAATATTAAAAGACAAAGAGCGATTGTTTTTGCAAAGTATTTGATTCAATCCAAACAACAACAACATAGAAATTTCAAGTCTTGAGAATAAATGAAGGTAAAATAACGATCTGTGTGTCATGAAATCCTGACACTTTTTCACTGAACATATGTTAGAAGTTCAAAGTGATTTTCAAGAGGTTTTTGAGTTTCACAGGAACAATGAAGCTGTAGCTAATGAAAGAGTGAGTTTCTTAAATCTGCATTGTAATCTTAAGAATGATAAAGAGATAAAATTCATGAACTGGGTCTAAAACGATGTGCCACCATGTCACCATCTATTTATTAATGTGTGTGACCAAGAGTGATTCAAAAGAAATTGTGAACTGTGGCTGTGAATGCACAGATTTGATCACATTATTTTAAAAAGTAGGTTACATGTAATTATGAAGCAAAATAGAGTTCATCTGCCCAGGCCAGGTGGCTCAGTGGGTCGGAGTGCTGTCCGGTACACCAGAATGCTGCGTGTCAAATCCTGGCCTGGGAGCACTTACCTGGGTTGGGGGTGGATCCCCGGTCAGGGCACACACGGGAAGCATAAGTGAAGGTAGTAAAGAAGTGCCAGTGTAAAGTAAAATGGTGCAAGGAGAAAACATGGCCACACTGAAGGCAGTTTCCTCTGCAACTCCAAGCCTGACATAAAGCAAATTTCAAAAGTTGTGAACTATTTTCCTACAAAGTCAATGACAGACATGTTCTGCAAAATAAATCCTGGCCGTTCTTTCGCGAATCGAACTAATTTAAAATTTTAAGGAAGTGAGGATTAACATAGTTTTCAAAAGTCCCGCAGGTACAGGCTAGGATTTGAAAACTCAATTGACAGTTTTTGTCTCAAACTGTTCAGCTGAACAGCACATTTAAATTTCACTTTCTATTCAAAACTGTCAAAAGAAAAAAGATTATTCCATCATATGAGCCTACTAACGAACCAAATAAATTTTTGATAAACAGTTCATTAAGTCAGTTGCCTCAATATACCTGCAAATGTGTAAAACTTAGTTGTCTCACCATGCTAGTTATAAGAAGAATGTGTTATTTAAGGACTTCCTACATTATTTACACTAGGAAATAACATTTGAGCAGCAGAAGTTGGCCTCATTTATTTTTGAATGCAAAAACAAGGTTAAGGAAACAAATTCAGATTTTGGTGTCTGTAAGCACAATTTCAACATCTAAAATGTGACTTTAAAATGTGTCACTTTGCCATAGCCCCCGCCAAGGCAGGATTGCTGACACACTTGATGGAGGTCTCACAGAGACCAGTGCGCCTTCAACCCACCACCACACACCTGGCCAACCCAGGAATATGGGATCTTTTTAGTTTGCATGAGAAGTTCTGTCCCTTCTTCTACCATTCTTAATTTAACTTCAGTTTTATGTTTCTTCAGGGAAACCACTAGTTAGGTGTATATGCTCCCTTGAACCTGGCTTTGCCTGTTTGTATCACTCCATTTTTTAAAAATGTTAGAAAGTGTGTTCTTTTTGGCTTTGGATAACATCTCTATCAGCTTCCTTTCGTTCACTCTAATTTAATACACACGTTTCGAATGTGGAAATCACAACGTGTACATGCAAATGTATGATCCAAGGGAAGGTTTAGTGCCATATTAGAGTTCCAAATTGCTTTAAGAGCCCGGAGGAAGGAATAATTATTTCCAGCCAGGACGAAAGCTCCGGTTTTGCATGTTCAATTTACTAGTATTTCAGAAAGTATGACCAAATATGTGCCAGATAAGGAAGGCTGTGCCTACGGCAGAGCTGCTCTTTGTTCGTATACTTAACAGGCACTGGCACTGCACATTGTTGAGAACACACACTCTTCAGTCTTCAGTGACTAAAAATGGTCCCACAACTTCTGGGGCAATCGGGCTCAGTTATTCAAGCCAGTCCTCTTGCTTGAATAACAACAACATGTGAGTTAAAGCCACTACCACCGCCACCAGCAAAAACAAAACCTATTTCTTTAAAAAACCGATAAGTTAAAAAGATAGTGGCTAGCTGCCAGAGCAGTATGGGAAGATAACCTGAACCAGATTTATAAGCAGAATATCCAAGCACCGGAGCCTTTTGTCTCAGAGTCATTTGTCCATGCCGTGTACTTAGACCTTCCATGCAGCCTGTGGGACGAAAGGGGGAAAAGTCGAGGCCTGAGGCCTGCGCAAAGATGGGGAGGCATCAGGGTTAGAGGACTAGTGTGGACAAGACAAGCACTCTATGATCTCACATGTCGAATCTAAAAACCGCAGACTCACTGAAACGAGAGAAGAATGGTGGTTGCCAGGGACTGAGAGGTGTGCGAAATGAGGAGTTCTTGGTAAGAGGGTACAAACTTTCATTTACAAGACCAATAACCTCCAGGGATCTAATGCACATCATTGTGACTAATCAACAATATTGTATTATATACTTGAAAGTTTCTAGGACAGTGGAGTTTAATATTCTCACTACCACAGCAAGACCAAAATGGTAATCATGTGAGTGGATGGACATGTTAACTAACCTTACTGGGGCAAAAATATTGCAATATACATGTGTGTCAAATCACTATCTTGTACATCTTAAACTTACACAATGTTATATGTCAATTATATCTCAATAAAGCTAGAAAAAGGAAAAAGAACCAGCAGAAATGATGCTTTAGAAAACACTGATGCATAATCAAATATTGGAATTATCATACATAGATTTTGAACAACACTGAGTACATCTAAAGACAAACTGATGAGCATTAACATATTTGCAAGGCAACATAGAAAATTTGAAAAAAAGAACTAAACAGAACTTCTGGAAATGAAAAAAATACAGTAACCAAAATTAAAACCTGTTGGACAGCAGATTGAGTTTAGCAAAATAGGTAATTAGAAAACTTAAAATCAGATTAGGAGATACCAAATAGGGCACAAACTCCACATGTATACTCATTTATTCATTAATGTGACCCTCAAAAAAACAGGACAAATTTAAAAAGTAGAGTCATCTCTTCCCCAAAGGTTAATTTGTACCCAATCTTAATAAAGCTGTCACAGCTGAGCAACTTTAACAATAGAAAAAAATGAAGCAAAATTTATAGAAAGTTGGAGGCAAAATTATTATTAAAGTAGTGTGACCCTTCACCTAGAAAAAGAGAATCTGCTGAAAACAATTATAAATAATATAAGATTCTAGTAAAGTGATTTTTTGCAAACGATCTATACTAAAATCAAGAGCTTTATGATATTTCCAAAATAATCATTTAGAACATATGATATAACATGCATATTAATATAGTTAATATGATATTTGTGAGAACCGTATATGAGAACTACAGAGCATCATACATTTTATGTGTTTGGATGGGAAGAATAAATAATGTAAATATTTTTCTACAAAAATATTTTCTATGTAAAAAAAATGTTCTATGTAATCTTAATCAAAATTCCAATTTTAATTTGGGTAAAGAAGGGTATATTATATATAAATGTAAGTTGAATATATTTATGCACATATAAACTAAATATCTATACATATGCACATAAATGCATACATATATGCATATATTGTATATGTGTGTTTAAAATATATAAAAATATACAAAACCCTGTTGCAGAAATATGTGGAAGAAGTTAGTATACGATAAAAGGGGCCTTTTGAATCAGTGGAGAAAGATTGAGTTTGTCATTAAATGGAATCAGCACAACTGACAAACCATTTGGAAAAAGATGGTTTCTCTGTCTCACCCTTTTACGTACATGAAATAAGATGGTTTACAAAATTTTTAAAAGTTATTTGTGTATATTATTTTAATCATACATAATATAAACTTTTTTATAACCTTGGGGTTTGGAGAACTTTCTAAGCATGACACAGATATCAGAACAAGGAGAATATTTATAGATGTTAAATAAAAAAGCAGAAAATTAGAAGCAGGTCTTTAGGAAGTAGGTCACCGTTATCTGGAAATTTCATGTACCAGAACCCTTGTTCAGTGACAATGGTTAAGTTAATAATGCATTCCTGTATCTTGTGTGAATAGAACCAGTTGCTGAAATGAAAAATAATGTGTTTATGAGGAATATTTTCAAGTAAATAAGTTAACATCTCGCAAAATATTTCTTGCCTTTTCTCTTAGAATAATCACTTCAGTTAAAGACCTTCTGGGACACCTTGCATATTCTTCTCAAGTATATGTCACCGTCTGGTTTGTATCAAGGTTCTTTGTGCTCGTTTCTTTCTATTCCATTGAAATATTACCTCTTCACCCAATAAATGAGTAAATAATAAAATATATGATAAATTTCCCCACTGTATTCTATCTCTGTTAAGGCGTTTGCCTTGGAAGCTGAAGTGTATTGTTCAGGGGAGTGGAAGGTGGATTCTACCCAGAACAAAGCAGTCTTTGAGTTTCAAAGTAGGGTTTTTAAAGTTTTAAAGTCCAGGGATAGTTAATGGTCTAAAATTAATGCTTTTGATTTTCAGTAGCCACGTTTTGTTTGGAGCTGGGGTTTCTGTACTAAAAACTGAGCCAGAGGGAATGGAACTTGAATATTTCTTAAATATTATCACATAGGCAGGAACAATATTATATATTTTTTTCCTTATTGCTTAAAAAGGACTAAAGGCATTTCTGGGACTGAGGAGGAAAGGAAAACTAACTCGATTTCAGTGTCCTGGCTCCTTTTTTCCTCTGAATAACAAAGTCCTGCCATGAGATTCCCTCCTGTTCCTTGAATGCGTTATAGGCGATCTAGGGTCCTAATGTCCTCAGCCCTTGAGGGGTTGGTCAGAGATGACAGTGACAAGACTCCCAGATCTCTTGCCTTTGGCTGTGAACAACCTCATCCAATTGCTCAGAGAGCTTTATAAATACAATTATTTTCAGTGAGTGGCTTGGCCCAAGAAGAATTGGGAAACACCATCTTACAGAAATACAAATGTGAACTGGGATAATTACATAGTTTACTTTTTAAGAGATCAACCTGTCAATCCAGTGCCCTACTAGCTAATATCTGAGTCATATGGGTAACTTATTAAAGTTGACAGACTTTTGGTACCATACAGGGATGAGTGGTTGAGGGTGGTTGAGAATTCTTTGCTTTGAAAACTTTTCAGGTGATTGGGTGTCCTATGCAGCTAAGTACTCTTGGCTTCAACTACCTAAACATGAATTTCTCACCCAAGGATGAGATCATTCCCATTTTTTTTTTATGTCAAAGAGTTTTCCATATTTTATAACTGTGAAAATTCATAAATTATAAATTCATAAAGTGATAAAATATTGGGAGCGTATGAGACTTCAAGGTTTCTGGCTCCACTGTCCCTCTTCCAGTTTATTTCTCATTTTCCGAGTAAAGCAGTGAGAGCCTGCAAGGTTAACCATCTTCTCCAAAGTCAGTCAGAAAGCGAGTGAAGGCTGGGGCCTTCTTCTTCCCCTGACCTTTATCTGGACCCTCACCAGACAGCGCCCTGCGGTGGGACTGACTGTCCAGGTTGTAGAGTGAGCAGTAAAAAGAAGGAGGGCATTGAACTCACTGGGCAGAACGGAAAGAGATGCATTTCCTTGTTACGACTTTTAAGTGGTCTGTGCACTTTAATTCATTTGGCCATTTCTTTATGGATTACAAATATATTTTGATTATTTGCATAGGATAACTAGCTTATCTCCTCCAGTAGGAAAAGACATGGTTACTAGTATTTACAGAGTACTCTCTGTGTACCGGGCAGCGTTCTAAGGGCTTTACATAGATTAACTAATTTATTCTTTATGACAACACTGTGAAGAGGTATATTGTTCTTCTTTGCTGGCATATAAGGAAATGGAGGCACAAGGAGCCAAGTAATGCCCAAGATTACAAAGCTAGTGTAACTAGGATGGAAGGCCTTAGGCAGGTTGGATTGGAAGGTGTCAGAGAGAGTTCCCTTTCAGGACACACCTGGGTGGATGGGTCCTCATTATATGAGCCCTCTTTTATGCAAGGAAAGTGACTTAAACAACTCAGATCACCTAGATTTTATATATCTAGTTCTGCTGAATCCCAGTCAATCTAGATTATAAAGTTCTACCACTGCACATAAATATCAACAACAGAGTATATTTATATTGATCACCCTTTGAATAAATAGAATTCTATTATGCTTGGTCCGAGGTTGATAACCAAATAGTAATTTATTTTATGATTATATTTCTCTTAGCACATAAGAATAAAAATGTTTTTGGAAATGATATTTTATTAGTCAAGAAAAATTATCAAAAAAGGTAATTTCTATTAATCAATATGTAATGTTTCTTATTCATCCATTTATATAGGAAAATTGCCCATATTTGCTCTTAAATTAGTATTTGAAGTTGAGTATACTAATTGCCATTTCTATATCAAACATTTTATAAGTATAAAATCAGCTTCAATTTGACTAATTAGTAATTTAAAGACTTTCATTTAAGTAGAAATGATTGCATGGTAAAACTTCAGACATTCAGATAATTGTAGGGGGCAGTTATAAGTTAAGAAAAAGTTCATTAAAGTAAAAATACAAAAGGCTGATTCAGTATGAAATCATTCTCATTTTTAATCTGAAAGTAACTATAGATATTCAGAGGGTAGTTTTCAGAGCAGTCTAGTGAGCATTTTACTGGAACATGTCATTGCATTAAATTTGTCTGCTTTATTATCGTCTTGTGCAGGAGAGGTTAAAAGCTAGGTTTCTGTCTTTCTTTTGTTTTGCAAATACAACCCTTGTCCTGGGTGTCTCAGCCAGGAGCCCTGCAGACTCACTGGTGGCAATGCAGATATTCACAGCTGCACGTGGAGTGTTATGGGACACGCAATGGTTCCTCTGCTCCCCTGCATATGTTCATTCCCCTGCAAATGTGTGATTCTCGAGTCCATAAAAAGCTCTTCTGGAGTCTGGGTTACTGCCACTCTGTAAGTGAGTTCCTTTATGGCACGGGAGAGTAGGCATCTGTGGGTTTCTAATAGCAATATTGAACAGCTCTTTACCTTTGTAGACTTGGTGGGATAGAGTGATCAGTACTGGCCTCATGGTTTACTGTTTTCTGGGGACAGATACTATGCCTTAAAATAATGAAACCTTCAGCTAAAATCCATAGGCACAAAATTTGACTCTTCCTGTTTTGCCTAAGTAATATATTGAGGCACCAACTCAAAACTGTTCTCCTGTGAGACATCTCTGACTTCTCCAGCCCACAATGGTTTCTTATTCCAGACTGGGCAGATCCTTGCACAGGTTGTATACTGTACACTTTGAGGGACGCTGGTTACATCACATGTTTTTGTATATGGTACTTGTCCATTTGTGTTTTTATATATTTTTATTTATATTATTATTTTATGTACATACAAATAGCAGTAAATGTTAAGTGGGAAAATAACAATAAGATGTTTTGTGGAAGAGGCATGATTTTCTAACTTGCACAAAGGCAGAATATGGACCGCCTTATTCTGGCATTTTATAGTACTTATCTCGTGGATTTTGCGATGCTACAATACATTTCTTACTTTAGATCAATATAGGGAGGAGAAAATGTAGGTTTACAGTTGTGAGTATAAGAAACACAGAGGTTATTCTTGTATTATTTTTTATTAATAATTGTATTGTTTTCCAAATGAAAAACTATAGACCTACTTTTGCCCTACCCTGTAATGTTTACAAGTTTCTTTTTCCAATGAAAGTGTGAGCTTCTCACATTAGAAACTTATGTTTCATATTCTTTCTTCTAGCACAAATAACAGATTCGGAGCTATACATATATGTGTGTGTGTGTGTGTGTGTGTGTGTGTGTAGAGAGAGAGAGTACATTCTGAATAAATATTGTTACACTAACTCACAGGCACACAGAGTATTAATGGTAGATGAGATGTCTGTAATGCCTGGACATCTGGTTCAGGACCTTCTGTGTGATCGCTCCTGAGATCAACCAAAGTGAGAAATTTTTAGGATAACATTTTTACTTTACTATCTTTGATGTGTATTAATACTTACCAAACAATGTATATTTAATTTTTGGGCTTTAATATTTTCCTCTGGAAATTTAATAGTAAGAGTCATATTTTTTCTTATTGTGGGCACTTAATAGGCTGATATATCAAGGATTGCTTTTAGCTCTCTACAGCAGAAACCTGACTGCAATAGCTTATTAAAATAGGGATCCATTTTTCTCACATGGTAAGGACTGGGGCATAGGAAGTTCATGGCTGGTCAGTTGTTTAAGGAATGAAGCTAATTTTCTTTTCCTGCTGTCATCTGTAATGTGGCTTTTGTCCCCATGGTAGCAACATGGCAGTTACTGCACCAGGTGTCATGCTGCAGTCTAAACTGGGAAGGGAGAAAGGAAAGGTCAAAAGGAATTGGTTAATTTTAAAAGAGTATTCCTGGTATCTCTTTTCAAAATCTTTCACTTAAATTTCATCAGTCAGGACTATGTCATATGGATAACGATCTTGTGAGAGAATCTGGAAAAGTGAGGATTTTATTGAATAAATTAAGCATGTTGAAGTTCTGCTCGGAAAGAAGAAAGGGAAAATGAATATTGGGGAGGCACTGTTTTTTTGTTTTTTGTTTTTTTGCCATACTTGATAATTGCATTTTTAAGGATATTTTTATGATGTCATTGGATGTCAACTTATCATCCCAACCACAAATTTAATGTTGGTCGGGCTAGACACGGGTCCACAGGGAATTTAAATGACTGGGGTTGGGAGTGGGGGAGGGAGGAGTGACAGACCTGGGACAAGAGAAAAAGGGAGACAAATTATGACATGATTTTGGGAATTTCAGTGTAGGTAGTAAGGGAGACACTTGGCCGGTTAATTCAGAGAACTCTCAAGAAACATTGTGTGTAACATGGCTTCTATCTATTTGTAACATAGCATCAATTGCTGATTTCATTGATGGAAAGTTCCAGATCTGATGGCAATTTCCCATGTCTAAATTACTTTTCAACTTTAGCTAAAGAAATCATAGGATTTGAAGCTGCTGTACAGCTGACCAGTAGAAATTAAGGCAAAGTAAGACTGGTTCTGCTGCTTATAAGATAAGTAAAATTTCTTCTGCTGCGTACGAATTTCAATAATTTTATGTTTAACTTTTTAGATTTTATTAAAAATTTCAAAAAACACAAAAGTAAAAAGATAATATCCCTTGGTGCCCATCATTCAGTATCAACAGTTATTAACTCATGGCCAATCTTGTTTCATGTATAGCAACACCCATTCCTTTCCCAAGATAATTTTGAGGCAAGCTAAGGAAATTTTATCAGTTTATAAATATTTTGGTATGTATTTTTAAAATTTAAGGCTCTTTACCCAGTTTGTATTTAGATTTTCCCAGAGTCTAAATTTTGTCCATGTTTTTCAAGCAGGGATTCAAATAAGAAATATACAGTGTTTTTCTCTACAGTGCATCAGTGTCCACCATTTTTGTCAGCTCCCCAGTGTCTTTGGCCCTCTTTCGGCTACCACCTTCCTTCAGGACAAGAGTTCCCAGTGACGCATGGGCATACAGGGTAGGCATCTGTCCCCACCCCCACCCACAGCTCACGCAGGCACCGTATGAGCTTCCCCTGGCTATGTCACGAGTCCCTCTGCTGGCGCAGTTTCTCACAGTCACTTACACAATTCTGCAGCTTCCACAGATCTTCTTTTCAGGAAGCCAAAGGCTGTTAACTTGTCTTTGTTATATAATGTGTCTTAAATGCTGTGCTTTCCGCTGTTCCTTGCCCCCTTCATGTCTTTGGCAATATTGGGGTTTTTCCCCTATTTTTCAGGGGACCCATCCTCTCTACCCCATTACAACCCACCATTTAACACCTCTAGACCCTTTGTAATCTTACAAAGACAATGGGAGGAGGCCTCGTAATCTTTGGGAGCTACTTCCTGCTGGCCATGACCGTAGTCCTACCTAACCCTGGGTCTAGAGATCTCTAACAGAATGGAGTCTGGTCCCACTGGCTTCCTGTGTAAGCGGGATATCCAGAGGGCCTTCTTTTAAAAGAAAAGGCACTCTGCTCCATCCTTCTCATGCATTTGGTCTCTCATGTGTCTAATATGGAGAAGCTATTATTTTTTTGCAGGGGTTCTTGGTATGGGACTCTGGAGCTTGGTATGAGCTCTCTCTCTGTGGGCTTTTGGCATTTGGACATACTGGGTCTCTGGCCCTGCTCTCTGCATGGATGGAAGCACTCATGGGACCAGGAGATGTGGGGCCCACCACTGACTTAGACCCCTCATGGATGGGAGCCCACTCCTGGAGGCAGGGTCCCATGCAGGGATGTGTGCCTCTCTGGGCTTCAGCATCTGAAACATCATGTTCCAGTGCAGCACAGCACACAGTTTCCTGGATTGCTACATGGAGACTGGGGACAGCATACCCCAGGTCTGGAAGGAGAGAGCTGCTGTGAGAGGATGTTGATTCTGAAACCCACAAGTGCGCTTTCCAGAGATGATGGAGATCTGTTTGCACGACTGGCTGAAGGATATGGGGAACTTCTGGGAATGGTTTTGGTTTGTACCCTTTTGGAAAGCAAAGGAAGCTCTGGGTCTTGTGGGAGAGGAGTGCTCTGAGAAGGAATATGTTCAGCCCCCCAAGACTGAACTCTGTTAATAAAAATCCATTTCCTTCAACACACACACACACACACACACACACACACACACACACACACACCCAGAAATGTACAACATAATTCATTGCTGTGTTTCTTAAGTCTCTTTTAATCTACAGGGTCCTCTCATTCTTTGCCCTTGCAGTTTATTTTCAGAAAAACTCAGGTTCAACAGCATATACCATATTCTGCATTTCGTTGCCTGTATCTCCTGAATCTCTGCGGTGTCCTTGCACACATTTCTCTGCAAGCTGATTGTCAGAACTGGAGGCTTGATCTGATTTAGGTTCAAGTGTAATGATTTTTGGTTTTAAGGAATTAAAACATTTTATAGGAATAAATTTAACTATTTTTTTCTTATATAAAAATTTCTTTGCCAGTAACACCTTAAGTTAAATAAATATACTTTGAAGGAAAGGATAATCATCTCCATTCTCAAGTGTTTGAAATTTTAGATCTGTACAGTTTAACTTTCTTGTGGATTTAATATTATTCTGTGTTATAGTCAGCAGATATTTTCCAAATAAAACAAATGCTATAATCAAATGTTCTTTTTTCTGTCTGTCAGTTTAAGGCATCTTGATACACTATAGACACTAATATCAAGCAGTTCTTATTTTTTCTGTATGATTATGTTATAGGTAACTACTTTTTCTATTATCCAATTTAATCAATAATTAGGTATAGTTAATTCAGACTGAATTGAAATAAAGTTACTTTCAGTAATTAAAAAATACCCTGCATTAAACATATTGACACATTGTTAAATTTTATGTAAACCAACTATACAAATATGACTACTTACTAATAATAAATAAGGTCTCATTTCATTTGATTTAATCATAGTCACTTATGAGCACCAAACTGTATGCAAAGTTAGCTTGAAATTGGGTCACTGTCTTAAATTTGCTATTTGACTATTTAGTTCTTTTTCTTGCTGACCTATTTCCCCCCCACACATATTAAAAGGTCAATGTGATCATGATTCAGGTCTAAATGATATATTATCAATTTATGAATTCTCAATTCATGCAGCTTACCTGTATTTGGTCTTAAAATGATATAGTTATAATTTGAGCCACCATAGTCTGCAGACTTTTTTTAAATCATGGGATTGTTTTATTTAACTTTATATAAATAGTTTGTAAAAGGACTCTGTACAAAAATAAAGGCTTACTTGAAGTAGAGACTAGAACTCTCCATAGGTTGCCCACCTGTAACTGCCCTGAGCATCTCCCATAACTTCTAAAGCTTATTGAAGCACCATTTGAAAAGAATGCTTTAAAGTATCCTAGGCTCCATATTTCTCCATTATTTATGGAGGGCCTCTGTGTTGAACATGAGAATGAATGAAGAGTGCATTTGGAGGTGATGTCATCAGATGAAGAAAGAGTAGAGCATTTAAGACCTTTTGTTTGGGTTCATCTCAAACCTGCTCCTCTTCCTCTATGTTCATTTCACAGGAATATGGCAACCTCATAGTAATATCTGGTTTCCAACTTCAGCTCTAGAGTTAATCACGAAATGTAAATCTGAGCTTGTAAATATCCTGTGATATTTTATGTAAATTTTAAAATTAGTTGTGATTCAGACATTCTTGTTTAATGAAATGTTTTGAATGTTCTTTAAAGAATTCATACTGTAATACTCTAGAGAAAATTCCCATATCCTGGTTGTCACTATGCACTGTGAGTTTAAATGCCCATCAGAAATCGTTTGGTCAGTAGGCCCAAATTAAATTAAGCACCGTTTCTAATTATGACAGAAATAAATAATGAGCACTACATGAAACCAATGAACTGCAATGGAAAAAGGATAATTACATTTAAAGTTCATCATTCAAAATTGAACTAGTAAACCTGGATCCCCACAATTTGAAATGAACATATTTGGATTTAGACTTTCTTTACTTGCAGATCAACTCACCTTCCTCCTTATTTTATATTTCTCATTCGTCTCTCAGGTTCTCTTCTCTAATTTATCCAGAGCACTAATTTCTAATAAAATTTACCTTTAGTTAATTGTATTCTTGCATAGAATTTCCTTTAGTTCCATATAGGCAATCAGACCAAATTTAAGCTCTCTTAAGACTTGCCAACTGGCTTTAAATATGGATTGTAGCTTCCCTGAATAAGGCCCTACCCTTCCACCTTCACTGATATTCTTAGTGGCCCAGAGTGATATTAGAAATGTTCAACCATTGGTGTACATGGGCACTGATCAATCAGAACCAGTCATAAGATTAGATAATTTTCGGTGGCCTAGGCATAAAGGTGATAGTAGACATAATAACAGCATTTCAATATTTTAACAACTGGTGTGGTGGATGCACTGTTAGCCTCTTCAGGGCTTGTCTCAGCTGAAAAGAATCAAGCTCCTCTGGGACTGCCTGTTCTCAATGACGGATGGATGCCGGGGCTTAAATGTCTGTCCTTTTCTCTTCTGCTTGGGATAATGGTGGGTGGCCATTCTAATTTCCGAGATTCCACAGGATAGGCTAAAGTTGTCATTTGGCCTGGGTTGCAGCCCCCTTTATCTCTCCCTCTGCACAATTCTGCTTCCTTCCCCATTATTCCAAAAGCATGATCTCAAGGGCCTTCCTTAGTGAGTGACCTGCCTGTCAAACTCTACCTCAGAGTTTGCCTTCTCAAGGAACCTGACCTGACACAGCTGGTTTGGCAAGCCACGCCTACATAATATTTGGGCTGAATATAATCCTGTGCAGTTTTTAAAGTAATGAGTAGTATGAAAAGCAGGTATGTAACAAATATTTGTTTACTCTTCCGTTCTCTAGGAATAGATCTTTTCAAAAAGTGGCTCATCATTTTGTTGCTGGGTGACCGTGAAATATCCTCTCTGCTGATCTCCCTGTTTGTGCTAATTTAGCAGACAGTTTAAAAGACCACAGTGGCTTGATTAGATGTGGTTATGTATGGTTACTGACAGGGGGCACAATTTGGTATGACCAACCTTTATTCCTAAGAGTCCTCCTATTTGACCCTGAGGGAGACCAGCAATTTTGCCATCTTACTCTACTCGCTTTAAGTTTTCTGCATTCTGTGATCTTGGGTAAATTCAATTATTCTGGGACACATCCTCAATTGGCATTTTCAACTTTTTTTTCCCCTAGTGTGAAAAAATGGAGTGCAAGCTGGTCAAATTTTAAAGAAAAAAGTTATCCTGCCTAAGTCTCTGGAGAGTCTGGCCCGTGAGGGATGTCAGGAAGGAGGGAAGATTCCAAGCAATTGGGTGATAGCCAAGAATAACTAGCTCCTAAGAGCTGTGGGAAGGAGTTCAAAGGGGAGAAGAGAGCTGGAATCAGAAGCCACTAGTTATCAGCGTGCTGAGGACCAGCTCAGGGTGTGGTTACAGACTGACAGACTTATTGGAGGATTCAGAGCAGAGAGTGTGTGAGATGCCAGCCCGGAGGGTGGGTGTATCTAGGCCAACTTCTTGGGGCAGTCTGTGCAGGACCCACATTCAGAATGGCGCCTACTCAGAAGGGCCCCATGCTTGGAATAATGCTCTTGAAATTCACAGTTTTTTTAAACAAGGGAATAGCCCCATATTTTCATTTTTGTACTGGTTCCCACAAATTATTTAGAGTTTTGGGTACAATATTTATAGCATCAGCTCTGTTCTGTGAGAGTGAATGAGACTCTGTACCACTGGACAATGACCACCGGTACCACACTCAACCACCAACACACACTCAAACATTGGTAGGTACAGCATTTAAACATCTCTCAGACCTGGAACATCTCCAGCCAAGAGTCCATGTGTGATCATTTAGCTCATAATAACTTTTCCATCACAGAAATGAGATGGGGAATTGCAGATTGTCTAGCTTTACTTCATTTTAAAATGCCAAAGGAAACAAGCAAAGCTTTCATCCTTATTGTCAAAACATGGGACTAAATCTCTGCTTCTCTTCTTGAAGCAGAAAATAGCACCTTCTTTTGGGACATGGCCAAATGTGTTGCTTTTTCACAACTAAAGGCACAATGCATCAATCTTATACTTTTTCTTCTCCCTTTTCTCAGGTGGGTGAAAACACCCCATTCTACCTTTTATCATACTGGGTCATGGGGACACAGTGCTATCAAGGGTACTCCCGTTTCTCCAGACCACCCCTGCATGCCTTTGTAGCTTGCAGAGCTGTGCCCACAGTGCAGAGTTTATAACATATCCCTCACTTCTCTCTAGTGCATCATGTTCACAAAATGTTTTAATGCTGTCTAATAAATGCTTCTTCAGTTGAATTGGATCATGGTCTTAAACATTTTAGAGTCTGAACTTTCAGAAGAAACTCATCTAAGCCCTGCTGATATTACAGCCAAGGTCTATAAAGCAGCAAGATTTCAGGCCCCAGAATTATTTATGACTTGCTATCAACCTATGAAATAATGTTTTGATGACTTGGAGCCCATCTGTCTCCTACTCAGGGCCTTTGAACTTTTAACAAATGCCTGGAGGTTTTGTTCAGTGACTTCACACTTCAGTATTAAAAGACCACAGTTGAGGCCCAATTTAGAGGGAGACATGCTCTTCCCACTGGGATAAGTACCCCAACATCTTCATTTGGATTTGGGGTCCCCCCTATACCGGTGAAGTGATTAGAGAAAATTATCTCTTTTCTTTTGCCAAGGTGATATCTTCTTGGGGACTGCTCGATTATATGACAATCAAGATAAGATGAGAAAGGCTTCCGTACTCATTCTTTAAAGAACATAAATAGCATTTATTATTATAGAAATTAGGGAATAAAGTCAGAAAAAGAAAATTATTTACTGATAGTTCAATCATCTAGCTATCTAAACATTGTTGATATGTTGGTGGTTTTGTTTCTAGTCTTATTTTCCCTGGCACAGCTTTTCATTTGTATCACATGCTTGTAATTATGATCTCTCTGTATGATTTGTATCCTGTTTATTTCATTTGTCATTGAAGCAGATTTCCATATTAGAAATTATTTATAAATATATTTTGTATGATTACATAAAATCCATAAATTTGGTGTACCAAGGTTATCATCCATATTTCTCTTGTAGGACACATAAGTTATTCCAAAATATTGCCATTATAAGTAATTATTCAATAATATACTTTCTTTTAGTTTTTTGTTCTGTACACACATCAAGTAACTAGCTAAGGACAGACTTTGCAAAATGGAAGTAATTGTGACAAGAGTATTGGCACTTTAACTTACATATTTTTTAAGCTTTTAAAAATTAAATTTATGGGGGTGACATTGGTTAATAAAAGTATACCGGTTTCAGGTGTACATTTCTGTGATACATGATCCATATATTGTACTGTGTGCCCACCGCCCAAAGTCAAATCACCTTCCATTACCACATATTTGGTTCCCTTTATCCTTTACTATCCCCCACCCCCTTCCCTCTGGAAACCACCATACTGTTGTCTGTGTCCACAATACTCAGCTCCTAGAAAGCAACATTAAGTAGGTAAGTTTCAGTTTAAGCCACTTTTCTATAACCGCACACATTTTATATTCCATATATGAGTGAAATCATATGATTCTTAGTTTTTTCTGACTGACTTATTTCACTTAGCATGATATTCTTAAGGGTCATCCATGTTGTTGCAAATAGCAGTATTTCACCTTTTCTTATGACTATTAGTCCATTGTATATATGTACCACATCTTTTATGTTCAATATATTCTTTATATCATTGTTACATTGTTGTATTATTGATATTATATTCCCAACTATAAAAATATAGCCTTCATAACACACTTTCAATTTTGAATATGTTTTGAAATTTTTGCAAAGTTCATAGGTAAAGTATCAATAAGCAAAAATGCAAAAATCCTACCAAAAAATGGAACATTTTAAAATCTGTAATACATGCAACTTTTTACAGTACTTCGTTATGCAACTCAGCTTTTCAGTTTTGAAAACTTACATCTATCCTTATGAAGTAGAGAGAACATGAAAGGAAATATTTAAGAATGGGTACAAAGGGAACCCTCAGTGGTCCTCTGTACCATTTACTTGAGTACAGAGTAAGTTTATCCCTGCTGCTTCCAGAAAATCTCCCAGCACATGGTAGTTACAGTAACCTATGTACAAAATGGCTGCCATCAATTTCTTTCATCCCCGTTTGGGCTTATCAGTCTCTCATCAAGGGTTGGAATCTATTCCTCAATCATCTTTATGTAGCTGGCCTATGGCTGGCTTAACAAGTATGATATAGCAACAGCGATGCCAAACTAGTTCTGGTTTAGTCTCTAGGAGGCGGGGCCCCTCTGCATGGCTCTCTTGCAATGCATGCTCTGGTGAGGACCGGCTCCTGTGTAACAAGTCTGAGCACCCTCGACTACCCTGCCACTCTGTGGAGAAGCCCATACCTGACAGGAACAAGGGGCTGCACTGAGAGTTGCTGATCTGCTGCCAGATCTTCCAGGCCAGGCGCTAGATCGGTCAGTGAAGAAGCTTCGAATGACTCCAGCTACTCCTACCATCTGAATGTCCCTGGATGACAGATGCCAAGAGATAGTCATTCCACAGATACTGCCAACACTCATAGCCATCTGAGATTAGAACAAAATTATTGTCATTTTAAGCCCCTGGGTTTCGGGACCATTTGTTTTGCATTCATAGCTTAGCAGAACAGAAATACAGGCAAAATAATCCTGTTTAAAGTGTTTTTGTCACCAAATAACCAGTGCTATCCCAGAACAGCCAGTGGGATCCTACGCATAGGTAAGAACTCGGGAGACAGAGTCCAGTGGAAAGAAAAAGGAACCCTTTACTTAAAGTATATACAGCTTGAAATAAGGGCAGGTTTCTACCTCAAAGCCCATTTCCTTTAAATGCCTCAAACAAAACCACCCTGCCACACTCTGACAGCTCAGGTCAAGGCTGCACCAGGAACCTCTCCTCCCATCCAAAGTACTGTCCTTTTCATCCTTCTCAGTCCGTGGGTCTAGGCGCGGTACCCACAGTGTACTGTCCTCTTCCTCCAGCCACGGCCTTCTGGTGGTCTGCTAAGCCCCACCCCGCACATTAATGTGGTCGGTCTGACGCCCTGCCTGGGCTGGAGCAAGTGGAGTGGCAGCGATGGCAGCTGTTGTCCCACTGGAGGAGTAAGTGGGTGACAGGCAGGTGGCTGCTATGGTGGTTTCCGGGCAGTGTGTTGCCAGGGGGGAACTGTCACTGACGGCCTGCGCTGGAGGGGCCAGTGGGCCACGGGTGGGCAGGCAGCTTCCCCAGCAGGAGTGAGGGGCACGAGGCTTGTCCCACTGCTTCCTATGTGGAGGAGGGGCGCGGGGCTTGCTGCCCAGCCTGCCTCCCCAAGCCCGCTAGCCCGAGCCTCCTCCCCTCCCCTCTCACTGGAGCCCGCTGTGCTCCAGGCAGGCCCTGAAGCGCACGGGGAGGGGCCCTGGGAATGCTATCGGACCTCCCAGCCGAAGGGCCTAGGGCCCAGGAATTCCAGCCCCCAGCCGCCAGTAAAGAGGGGACAATCCAAGAGAGGGCTTCCTGCGGGTTCTCCTTTTAAAGGCTCCCTAGCATCCCTGGTCCCAGCAGCGTGCATCATCCCGGTCACTGATTCTGCAGCCACAGCATCCCTCCCTTTTCCGGGGAAGGGAGGGGTCCCCGTTACATCTTCACTCCTGGTAATTTCGCATAGTAAAATTTGTGGAATTTGACTGTAAAAATACTTATTGCCCCTCCTTCAACCCATCAAATTTGGTGTAAGCACTTTGATTGGAACAGAGGGTTTATATAACTGATAGTTTAAGCTGGTGCCTGTCTTGGTGACATTTATATTTTAAAAGAGATCAAAACCTTAAAGAAGGCTTAGTTCTAATGATGCAATGACAGGCGTATATCAGTGGAAGAGTGGGTGATAGGGCTGCAGGTACATGAAAGTCCATTCTTTTAAGGCAGTGATTTTCAACTGATGTGTCACAATAGTTTTTAAAACATGCAATACCTGATTATTTAGTTGGGGGCACTGACCTCTCTTCCTTTGGATTGTCAAATAAAAAAAAAATGACAGCAACCAACACAATTGCTGTATGGTGTGAATAAATCAAAATTATACCTATTTTTTTTTTTGTCAGATGGGCAAAAAATATTTTTTTTGGTATGCCACAGAATTTTTGTAATTAGTTCATTTGTGACATGAGATGAAAAAGTTTGGAAATCACTGCTTTAAACTCAAGTTCAGTTCCATGTGATTTTGGTACACCTGTCAATCTTAGTAGACAATAGGAATTGACACATAATCTAGGCTTGGTCAATCACTGAAATTAGTTTCCCAGGAAAGAGTGATTGGTCCAAGTGGTAGGCATATAACATGCATAGCAATCAGGGTTCTTTCCTTAAATTTATACATGAGCGCAGGAAGGAAAAAAGCTCTTTTGTTCTCTGCCAGAGTTGCTAAATTAAGGTTAGGAAAACCTGAATTATCTGACTGCTATCAATCCTAGCTTCATGGAAGAAATGTGTCTCTTTTTAAGAAAGAAAATGACCAACACTTGGAACTGGTACTGATAGACATAGTCATAATAAGATAATTTATATACCTGGATCAAGTCATAGCTGAAGGTGTCAACCTTTGACTTCCAAACTTCATGAGTTTAACCATCTTTTTCCCCCCTTTAAGTTAGTTTCAGTAGAGTTTCTTTAAAATGCAACAAATAAAGGTTATGCTTATACCTCAACACATCTAGTTATATCAAAGGGGATCACATTAAAAAAAAAACAACTTGTTGAAACACACATGATTGATGATTTTTCACAATACTCAGCTCATAGAAAGCAACATTAAGTAGGTAAGTTTCAGTTTAAGCCACCTTTCTGTAATTATATGTATTTTCTGCCACCCAAGAAAATATAATAGCATAAAAGAATGAAAAAACATGCATTATGGGAACAAACTTGCATCTACTCCAATTTAGAAAAAAATAGAATCATTCACAAATTAATGTATTTTATTAACAAATTCTCTAGGACACACAGATTAATTGATCTTTCCAGACCAGTGTTTTGTGACCGTGAGGTTGAGATATTCTGCCCATGTTGGAGGGCGGCTCAGGCGTCAGGGCAGCTGGGCCGTGGGGAATTTTTCAACTTCAAATTGATGTGGCCTGATTATAATGCTGGGAGTTTAATCCAGTTTGCCTTCAGAAACTGCCTATTCTTCTGTGTCCGTGAGTATGGTTAATTGGATTTTTAACTTAGTTTAAACTTTTATCCAAGTTATATGTGAACGTGATTTATTCTACAGAACACAGCAATCTCCCAAAACATCTTCCATATTTTCTACTCTTTAAGCACTTAGAAAACTTTTAATCTAGATCTCTAAAAAATAACTATGTTTCTAAGTAATTCACTTCTTAATGTTTTCTGTTGTAGGCATTACCTATTGATTTCCCACTACTAAAGAAGATTTAGCAATTTTCTCACACCTCCAATACAGCCACACATATTCATACACAAACACACCCCTGTATTCCATTACCTTTAACAAGTTCCCATTGGAATTATACTGATATGTAGCATTTACCTTATGACCGTGTAAATACTATTACTAGCTGAGCTCTGTAGGTGGCTATGTTGACCTTGCCTGTTTTGATGATCAACTTTTATTTCTTCAGAATAATAATTTTATGTTACTTTTATTTAGTTTTTTATGTATCGAGATTAATTCACTTCCATATTCTCTCCCAGATGTGTAGGAGCAACTCAGTATATTCAATCACAGTAAATGTACTGTCGTTTGCTTTATCTAAAGGTTTGCTTCTTGAGCATTCTTACCTGCCCCACTCTGGTCTGTTCCTCCCCTCCCTTGTGCAGTGCTGAGTCCCGGGATTTCCCTTCACCACCATGGAGATTGTTTCTGTTCTTACTGGATTCCCTGCTGCTTGAGTCCCAAGGGTTCCTGTTTCTTGGATTTCTCATGCAGTAGTGCCCTGAAAAAGAATGCTTCTTAGCTAAATTTTTGAGACTTCCCACATTCTAAAACATAATTTCTAATCACCCTCACATTTAATTAATAGTTTTACCGAACGTAGAATTCTAAGTTAGAAATGGTTATCTCTTCGAATTTCAAAGACATTTATCCTCCATTATATTTCAGTTTCTAATATTGCTCAATTGTTTGTATAAAATATCTATGTTTCTCGCTGGAAGGTTTTTTCTTTCACTCCAGGTGTTGAAATTTTATAATGATGTGCCACGTTGTGCGTCTGTTTTCACTTCTTGTGCTGCGTGCTTCACACCCGTGCATCTTACGTTGATCTCTTCCTTTTTGTAAGCACAAATTGTTTAGTTCCTGAAAATAGACTTAATTGTTTTTTGGATAAAATTTATTTATTTTGTTTTTATTCCTTGCTCTTTCCGAAATTCCTATGATTCAGATTTTTGGACTTGAGTGTGGGTGATGCGTTTTCCTCATATTTTTTCTCCTCTTTACCATTCATTCATTCATTCATTCATTCCTGTAATCTAGGACAATTCCTCAAATTTATCTTCCAAGTAGCCTCCTGAGTCATTAATTTACTCATCTTATGTTTTAATCTATAAAAAAATTTATTCTATTCTCTGAATATCTGTTTCTATGATATTCTCTTCTCTTATAATTACAGTATCTTTTTATCCCTGAGGATAATAATAAGAATACTTATATGTGGGTCTTCTTTTACTTTCAAAATCTGTATTTTCTCTAAGATTTTCCCCTCTCTTTTTGGCTTATGGTCTGCCTGTAAATTTGAGTTCTTTTGCCCTGACCAGTCTGGTTCACTTGGTAGAAGCATCATACCATCGACTGAAAGGTCACCAGTTTGATTCCCAGTCAGGACACATGCCTGGGTTGCAGGCTCTGTTCCTGGTTGGGGTGTGTACAAAAGGCAACTGATCAATGCCTTTCTCACATCAATGTTTCACCCCTTTTCTCTCTCCCTCCCTCCCTTCCCTTCTCTCTAAAATCAAAAAGCATGACATGTCCTTGGGTGAGGATAAAAAAAAAATTTAGTCGTGTTGAAATTATAGGCTACTGTTCAATCATACTTAAGAGACAATCATAAAAAACAAAGTTTTTTTTCATGCATAGAGTGTTTTGACTGTGGTCTTTGCTGTGGATGGATTTAACCAGTATCTTTCATTGGAGAATCTTACAATAAAAATCTGTAGATATGAGTGAATATGACACTTAAGATAGAGTAAAAGAGCTATAAATGTAACTTGTTGAGGCTAAATCTAGAAAGGTAGTTGTTTTCCAATGCATGGTTAAAGATGCCCCTGAATTTTTTTTTTTTAAGTAAGAAATCTCATGAAAAAATTCGTACTTTAGGGAGATTCATTTGGTGGTAATAAGTAGTATAAGTGGAACTGTGGAGGGAAGGAGGTCAACCAATACGCAGGCTGCCTCCTCATCCAAGTTAAAGTGACAAAGCTCTCAGGTAGGGTGAAGGCACTGGTAAAGAAAAGCTGTGAATGGGAGAGTTATAACAATGGAAGAATTGACGGGAGGCATCATTCTAGAGACATGCTACCCTTGAGTTATCGTGTGCTAAAAGCTGGGTAAATTCCTGCTAGAGGTGATTTTTGTCCTCCAATGGTCTGAGGCAGATTACTGCAAATTAAATTTCATGCTAACTTGCTCTAAGCCAGGAACACATCGTTAAACTTCAGGGCTATCTAGTTGATCACACTAAAAAAATCTATTTCCTATTCCCTTGATGATAGTTGTGAAAATATTTTAATCATAGTATGAAATCATTTTGCAATATTTCACCAAAGCAATTATGCACCCACTGAAACACAATACTGAAAAGAGGTACATGGGATGAAGCCGTTACTTCTTGGTTAGCAAATGCTCCAATTTCTAGAAATGGCCTTGACAGGGCTGCTAAAATCCAGGTCCACTCTTTAAGCCAGGTCTGTACAAGCTAAGTGAGGTGGAGAATTGAATGATTTTGGTAGAAAATTAATTCTGTCCTCCCTCTCCTGCCTCCTATGTCTTCTTTGATCATTTAACTTCTGAGAAAATTTACACTTCTCTGCAGAGCCAGAAATATTGAAGCCTATGTAAGTTCAAATTGTGACGAGAGGAAGACGGAGAAGAATGGAAGCAAGGGTGTATGTGTGTGTGGTTAGCAGAAGATAACTGATTAATGCAATAGGCAAGCAATAGCCTTGACATTTAATCAGAGATTTAAGAGTTTACCAAGTGTTTGTACTGATGCCCAGAATTCCTACCAATGTCACCTCAATAAATCTAATAAAGCTTTTTAAAAAAAAGAAATCAAAACCAGATAATTCAAATGGAAAAGAGAAAATGAGTTATCTAATAGGGAAGACACCTTGACAAGATGAAGCTTTGTATCTGTGTGCCCCCTGCCCAGTAGATCGTGGATGCAGGTGGTACTCCCCCAGGCTGTTCGGCAAGCACGCGTGAATAAGCAGGGAACAAATAGAGAAACATCAGAATTCCTTTAGCCTCTAAATGACTGTGAATAGTCCTTAGAGTTGATACATCCAGATGAATTATCCTTCTAGGCTTGCCAAAACCAAATTTCATGGACTGTGTGGCTCACACAATAGAATTTTACTTTCTCATAGTTCTAAAGGCTGAAAGTTCAAGATCAAGGTGCTGGTAGGTTTCCTTCTTCCTCAGGACTTCCTCCTTGACTTGCAGATGGCCACCATCTTGCTGTGTCTTCACATGGTTTTTCTGTGTGTTCATCTCTGATGTCTCTTCCTCTTCTTACAAGAAAACCAGTCAGATTGGATTAAGGCCCCACTCTTATCACTCCTATAAACTTCAGTTGTCCCTTAAAGGTACCTATCTCTAAATATAGCTACAGTCTAATGTATGAGGGACTAGGGTTTCAATGTAGGAGTTTTGTCTATAATACGATAATTCTTAATTTTTCTTCCCCAAAACTAGTTCCTTTCCTAAGCTTCACTATCTTAGTAAATAGAATTTCATTCCTTTAGTTGCTCAGGCCAAAATTTTAGGGTCAAGCCCGACTTTCCTCTTATTCTCATATCCCACATCTAATAATCAAAATCTGTTGCATTTATCTTCCAAATGCATGTAGAATATGACCCCTTTTCACTACCTCCAGTGCTGTCGTCTAATCCATCCCATGGGACAGCAGCCTGCGGAGGCAGTGTCCGTAGTCTTCCTGCTTCTCCTTGTGCCTCCTTCGGTCTAATCTCTGGGCGCCCAATGTAGAAAAGAAGCCGTGATATTTTACCTCGCTATAGATCTCTTATTAGCACTTACCTGCCCTTGAAAAGTGTGTGTGTGTGTTTGTGTGTACATAAACATATGTATGAGGCAGTACCCCAAAACACTGGAATTATCTTCTGGAGGGTGGGAGCCTTGTAGTATAGGATTCTCCCACCAGGTGAGTGTTCTAGGAACCCACCTGTATCAGTATACCAGCTGATACATCAGTGTACCATCATAGTGAGAGGCTAGGTTTGGCTTCAGTGAATTTTTTTGAAGACTTTTTCAACAAGTTTGTCCATTTCATGGTGGATGATTTACAAGTGCATTTGCCCATGCTGTGCTGAGTGTTTACCAGTTTTTGACCAAAAATGGCATGACTCCCATGCCCCACCCTCCCTATTCACCCAATCTCACCCCAAGTGACTTTTTTGTTTCCTCAGATTAAAAAACAAAATCCTCAAAGGGAAACATTTTGCTGACGTGGAAGAGGTGAAAACAGTAGAAACACTAAAAAAACATCAAAATCAATGAGTTCAAAAACTGTTTTGAGCAAAAAACATCTGAATGAGTGTACTGCATCACATGGAGAGTACTTTGAAGGTGACTAAAGTTTAAACCTGTAAGAATAAATACACATTTTTTTATACATAAATTCTGGGGTTTTTGGGCCCTCCCCTCTCAATATTTTGTAGTCTGTCTCTTGCCACTAAACTTTGAGCTGAAACTTTGTTATTTTGTTCCATGAGATATTTCAGATACCTTGAACATGAATGAAACATTAAAATGATCAACATCACTTGAATGAATAAATGAACCTATACACATATATATATACACATATATGTGTATATATGTGTATATATATATATATATATATATATGCATAATCTGTTAGCAACTCTTTGCATTAACTTCCCCCCTTGTGTCTCACTTTGTGCCATTAAGAATGAAACCACTAGGAAGTAAATCTAGTGCCTACTGTGTGCTAGAAGCTACAAAAAATAAATACAAGATTCTAATATAACAGGGGAAAAAGGCATAAAGAAATAAAAGCAAAGGTGTAACAATGCATAAATGTAAAGAAAGTGTAAGAAAGATTAAATGCTTGGTCTTTAGGCAAAGGCTATTATTATGGGTCAAGGAAGACTTCTCAGAAAAGGAGCCTGGACTGGAGAAGAAACCCGAGTATAACCATGCAGCATGGGGCTTGGCCCTTGTCCCCCTAATACATGACCCAAAGATCTGTGTTGAAGGAAACAGGTTTTTCTTAATAGAGTTCCATTTTGGGGGGTGCTGAGAGCAACACTGCTCTGAGACCCTCTCTCCCACAAGACCCAGGACTTCTCTTTCTCCCCAAAAGATTACAATCTAAAACCACCCCCAGAAGTTCTCCTCATTTTCTTAGGTCTCCTGTTTGGAGCTTAAGCTGGTCATGCAAACAGATTTCCATCCCCTCTGGAATGTGCACTCGTGGGTTTCAGAGCTGACATCTTCTCGCAGCAGCTCTCCCCTTTAGGGTCTAGGGTATGTTGCTCTCAGTCTCCATGTAGCAATCCAGGAACCGTGTGCCACGCTACACAGGATCATACTGTCACAGAGGCTGGAGGCCAGAAAGGCACATGTCCCAGCATGGGATCCTGCCTCCAAGAGCGGACTTCCAAGCACTTGGGGCCCAAGCCTCTGGTGGGCCTGGCGTCTGCTGGTCCTATTGCTACAGAAAGTGAAACCAAGAAAGACTCATGCGGCACCAGGAGTAAAGAAGAGGAAAGTTTATTTATGTATGTGAGCCCAGTGCAGTACTCTCTCAAAGCCTGGGCCCAGAACAATAGCTCCACACTCCTTTCACATTGGGCCAAATGGGGAGGGTCTTGGTAGGCGTGGTACAGGTCTGAGGAGGGTCCTGGGAGGCGTGGTACAGATTGGACGCGAAGGGGCTCACAGAGACGGGAAAGAAGCATTTACAGCATTAGTCAGGGCAAATGGCATTTCATCTTTGTTATCTCAGCCTTGATTCCCTCTACATTCCCCACCTTGATGCCTTTGTTATGTGGCATCATCATAGGCATGGCATCATCCTGCCCTTCTGGCATTGTATATTCCCTACTTCTTGTGCTCGTGGCTAGGTATCCTTGTAGGGCCAATATGCATGCAGTGGTTTTACGGGTGACCATGGCCTCTACTGACTGGACTAGGGTTCTTATGACACAGGGACCCATAGTTATGCCCACCACAATCACTAGGAGCGGTCCAACTAGGGGATACAACCATTGAACCCATGTCCCCAGCTCCCACAGCCAGGGACTGCTTGAGCCTTCCCGGGCCTTTTGGATGCTTTCTCGGAGTTCTTTCTCCTTCTTCATGACTATGCCTGATTGATTAACAAAATAGCAATATTCATCTCCGAGGAATAGGCAGGTACCCCCTTTTTCTGCCATTAAGAGATCTAGTGCTCTTCGGTAAGCACTAGATCTCTAGTGTAAGGTGACCTCGGCTAGGGAGTTGGTTTGGTTTTGTAGGGTCAAGAGTGTGTCTGCTACTTGCTCCATGTCATCGCTTATTCTTTGGGATAATTTGTAGTAAACTCCTACCGAAGTTCCAAACCCACGGACACCAGCTCCGACCCCGGTGGTAATACCAATGCCTATAAGAGCTGCGGAGAGGGCTACTCATTTTCTTCGCCCTTGGGGAAGGAGGAAACTAAATACCTCATCACTTGTGTAGACGTTAATGTCCGGGGTCAAAAATACGCTTATACATAACCCAGTCCAGTTGGCCTGTAGGCATTGGTAAGTCACCAAGCCACACAGCAAGAAAATACCTGAGGAACCGCAAACAGGTTCATTTTGTAGGGTTTCATTCTTATGCATATCCCTCCGGGAACTGATCCAACCACCAGGGGCGCTGGGTGGCCTCCTAGTGGGGATATGCAGGTTAGGTTGGTTTTTGTTTCTAAGAACCTTACTCCTGTGGCTACAGGACCAAGGAGGATAGTGTTATTTCCTGCATCTCTGCTTGGCTCCCAATCAGCTGGGGATGGTACTCTGACGAGTGCCTGCCTTGCAAGGGGTAAGCACACCGAGCAGTCGGGGGCAGGCTTGGTGATGTTCTGGTAAACAGAATAGACTGCCTGGACTATCTGCTTAATCTGCCCAGTTGGGTGGAACCTCTGTGTCACCTCAGCGAACTTAGCCAAGTTAAGCCCTTCATATACCATCCAGGGTTTAGGACTCACTAACCTTTTCTTTACCTCTTCTAGATGGCTTTCCCAGGCTTGTGGCTGCATTCCGACCCCATCTGAAGTTCCTAATTGGGGGTAATATGACCAACATGCGGGGATCCTCTTCGAACTACGTGGTTGCATTTTGGTGTAGTCCCGTACATTTCTCTGCCATATTGCAGCCTACCTGTCCAGTAAGTGAGTTTATTCCAGGTGCAGAGGGTGGCTTGCTTATAGTAACCTGCAGGCACCAAGGCATGTGATACGAAAGGAGAGGCAGGGGCATCCCAGTAAGTATAGGGAAATCTGCCCATCCTTATTCTCTGTGGGGACTGGTTACAGGAGCAGGTGGGGTGAGTGTAGGTTGTGCCCCATAGTAATATAGCTATTCCCCCTAGGAGTTGTGGTTGCATGTTGGGCTAGAACAAGGGACAGCACAAACACCCAAAGGTCACTGCAAGGCTTAGATATGCTAGACCAAGAGCCAATCGTTGTCCGAGTGTCCAGTCCGTGGGGGTGACAGCTATCAGTGCAGCTTCCAACACAGGTGCTGCTAGGGAGATGGGTGTGAGGGTCCACCAGGAACACTCTCCCATCGCTCGCCGCCCTTGGTCTGAGTCTGTTGCAGTCTGAGCTGGAGCAGGTGTCTGGAGTCAGGCTCAGCCTTCCACCGCTCTTCAGGCTTGCCAGTTAGGGTCGCTGGCTTGACTCGGCGGTGGTGAACCCACGGAGTGAAACTTGCAACTTAAGAGCAGTCGGGGTGGTTAAAATGACAGGGTAAGGGCCCATCCAGGTGGGCTGGAGCGGCTCCCATTTCAACTGGTTAAAGTGGTCTCCAGGTTTCCCACCAAAGGAAGCATAGGTGAAATTATCTTCCTTTTCATTGCCTTGTCCTCTCTCACAGAAAGCTCTTTTTCCTTTTCTACAAGCCTCCCATCTTGGGGGCTCTTTGCTCACACTGTTCTCTTAACCTACAGCCAGTGGGCTTCCTTTAGAGGGATCAGAGGCACCTGTATCCCCTCAAAGTCAACTGAGGACCTAGCAACGGAGCCGCACGCAAAGCCAGTGGGCGGCAGGTGGGCAGGCTGCGGTGCGGCAGTTTTCCCAGTGACGGAAGCCAGGGTCAAAATATCTTCCTTGCCATTACTTCCTTTAGAGGGAACAGAGGCACCTGCTCCTCCTCACGAATCTGGGCGTAGGTTCCTTTTACTTTTAGTTCTCACCTAGCCTCATGCTTTGAAACCTCATCTTCCTTTTGATTTCCTTGTATGGTCTCTGTGTTTCCTTTCTTGTGCCCTTTGCAATGTATCAGTGCTATTGCCTTAGGTGCCCATACGGCCTCTATTATTTGTAGGATTTCTTCTTTCTTCTTTCTTTCTTTACCTCCTGTGGTAAGGAGTTCTCTTTCTTTGTAGATTGCCCCATGGACATGTAAGGTGGCAAAAGCATATCGAGAGTCCGTATTAGCTATCTTTCCCTCTGCTAGTTTTAGCGCTTGAATGAGTGCCCACAGTTCTGCTTGCTGTGCTGACCATCCTGATGACAGGGCCGTTGCCTCATGGATTCGGTCGGGGCTTGCTACCGCATATCCTGTGTGATGGATTCCGTCTTTCTCATAGCTACTACCATCTGTGAAGAGAGTTATATTTGGGCTGGCAATTGGCTGGCCCCGTAGTTCGGACCGGCTTGCATAGACCTCCTCAGTGACCTCCATGCAATCATGTTCAGGTTCTCCCTTGCCCGCTGGGAGAAAGGTGGCGGGATTTAGTTTCCACACTGTCTCTATGGTTACTCATGGATTTTTGCACAGGAGTCCTTGATATTGCTTGAGCCTGGGATTGGAAAGCCATTTGTTCCCATGTCCGCCCAGGAGGCTGGTGACGGCATGAGGCACATAGATCTTAATGTCTTGGCCCAGGGTCAGCTTGTCGGCTTCCTGCAGGAGGGCTACAGTGGCTGCTATGGCGCGCAAGCATGGGGGGCCTCCCAGCCACCACCAAGTCTAATTGCTTTGATAGATATGCCACTGGTTGCTGCCAGGGCCCCACAGTTTGAGTTAGTACTTCTAGGGCAACCTTTTCCTTCTCATGGACAAATAGGTTGAACTCTTTGGTTACATCCGGCAGTCCCAGGGCTGGGGCCTGCCCTAACCGGGTTTTGATGATCTTGAAGGCATCCTCCTTCTCCGGTCCCCAACAGAGTGGCTCTGAGTCCGCACCTGCCAGGGCTTGGTACAGCAGTTTTGCCAGGACTGAATAACTGGGGATCCAAATACGGCAGAACCCGGCAGCCCCAAGGAATTCTCTCAGCTTTCTCCGTGTGGTGGGAGTAGGTAAGGAGAGGATGACCTCCTTCCTCTCAGCTCCTAGTGTCCGTTTCCCTTGGGTGATAATAATCCCGAGGTGTTTGACTTGCTGCCGGCAGATTTGAGCTTTCCTCCAGGATGCCTTGTACCCCGCTTCTGGGAGCAGTTTTAGGAGGTTGCAGGTGCCTTCCCAGCAGGGCTCCTTGGTCAGGGCTGCCAGTAGGAGGTCATCTACATATTGGAGGAGAACGAGCTCCCGTCCTTGCATTGGGAACACCGCTAGGGCCTTGGCGAGGGCCTCCCCAAAAAGGGTGGGTGAATTCTTGAATCCCTGGGGAAGCCTTGTCCATGTAAGCTGGGCCTTCTGCCCAGTGTGGGGCTCCTCCCACTCAAAGGCGAATAAAGGCTGACTCTGTTTGGCCAGGCGGAGAAACGGAGGGAGGAGACATCTCCTGGCTGGGCTCTGGACTTGTTGCTTCTGGGACAGATGGAGGTGGATGTGCAAACACCGGGGGTTCCTCATCAGGAGTTCCCTGGTAAATAGGGTGTTTCCGCATACTGGCAGACTGGGCAATCAGGACACATGACCCTCCACATTTAAGATTAAGTGCCAATCTAGCCCGTGCTCGGCCTCGGGGTCCGTTCTCTGTTGTGACTTTCTCCGCAGATTCTTTGCACAATCACGGAGCCATGCTGGCATTTGCTTGGCCAATTCCTGCCATCGGTCTCTGTACTGGTACTGGTCTGGGTGTCCTGGTCTCTCTGTTACTTTGGTGTGGACTGCATTAATGATCCCTAAATCTAGTGTGCCTTCTGGGGGCCACCCTACTCCAAATGCAGGCCATTCTAATTCACAGAAGGTGACCAGGGTGTCTGGATTCATGGGCGGCGGGGGGGGGGGGGGGTTGGTGTGTCAATACCATAATCAGCCTTAAATCTACTAAAGTTTCTAACCATACAGTCTAGTACAGTGTGAGTGGATTGCCTCCCTCCCATGTTTACCCACTCTCGGCGCAGACAGACAAAGGTTGGGGGTGTCTCCAGCCAGAGACCACTCAGACGCCCACCTGGCCTCTTTCTCTCACGAGAAACTTGGGCCTGTCTTAGATAAGGCTGTCCGTTTAGAGTCCAGGCTACTCAGCCATTATGCCATATGACGGCTTCCAGGAATCGCAGGTTAGGGCCCTCTCAGACTCCGTAGTTAGTCACCGTGGAACCACAGATCAGGTTTCAGCCGCAAGCGGCTGTACCGGCACTTACTCACTCAATCACACAGAGATTATGCAGTCGGCCTCCCCGCTTTGGGAAAACCCTTCCTGGGGGACCTCGTGGTCCCTCAGTCCTGGGAGGTGATCGGCCTCCCCTTCCGTCCAGTGGGATGGGCCTGACTGGGACGCTACCCGGGGCAACTCACCCGATCCTGACGCCACGTGGCTCCTGAGTTCCATTTGCTCCCCCTGCGGTCCGGCTTAAGGTTGAGTCACCAGGTGTCGTCCCGAGAGACCCTGGCGTGGAGCAGGTCCCACAAAAAGTAGGGCGGCTCCTCCCTGTTCGCCACTGTGCCTCCCAGGGTGGCCCGCTGACCCTCCCCACCTGAGGCGATTCACCTGCACGAATGGGTCGATTTCCCAGTCAGGGAACCAAAATGTTGCAGAAAGTGAAACCGGGAAAGACTCACGTGGCACTGGGAGTAAAGAAGGGAAAAGTTTATTTACGCATGTGAGCCCAGTGGAGTACCCTCTCAAAGCCTGGGCGCAGAACAATAGCTCCACACTCCTTTCACGTTGGGCCAAATGGGGAGGGTCTTGGTAGGCGTGGTACAGGTCTGAGGAGGGTCCTGGGAGGCGTGGTATAGATTTGTCAAGACGGGGTTTACAGAGACGGAAAAGAAGCATTTACAAATATTAGTCAGGGCAAATGGCGTCTCAGCATCTACAGCATTAGTCAGGGCAAATGGAATTTCATCTTTGGTATCTCAGCCCTGATTCCCTCTACACCATGAGTGTCCCCGTCTGTGTAGGCTGCAAGGGCCAGAGACACAGAGCATCCAAGCACACCTGTGACCAAAAGTCCTAAGACAAAGGTCCATGAGCCAAGAACCAAGAACCAAGAGTGAGCCAAGAGCCTGTACCCAGTGCCAAAAGCTTGAGAGAGCTTCTCCACACCCTGTTTTTAAAAATCCCTCTCTCCCAGAATCCCATGCATTCTGGAAGCCAGTGGGAGTGTCCAGCTTTTTCACCAATGGCCATCTTCATCTTTGCCCCCTATTCTGGGAGTGAGAAGGGGTCTCCAGTCATCCTGGGTGGGACATCCATGCCCCATGGCTCATGCAAGCACTGTGTAGCCTATGTCACAAGCTAGTAGCCCCAAGGCTGTAGGCAGTTAAGCCCCAGCTCTGGTTTCAATCCTGGGAGCACTCTGCCCCTCCTCCTGCTAACTGCATTGTGTTTACACTAGCCTCATTCCTCTGGTAATTCCCCCTTTTCAGGCAGCCCCTCCATCCTCAGAAGGCAGGCTGCTCTATTCTGCCATCCCAGCACCCTTCCCGACCCTCTGCCCTTCCTGGTAGAGGGGGAGCAGTCTCTGTGCTGGATTTGGAGGTCCCTTCCCAAATTGGGGTCGTTTGCTTTCCAGCGATTTCTGCTCCGACCTACCCCATTACACAATGGATGGAAGATATTGAAAGTAATAAAAATGCCATGTGTGCATGTCCATTCCACGACTGCTAAAACAATGGGTGTTAGTTGTGTTAGGTAGGATAGATAGCAAACCAGGCAGGCAGGAGGAAGGAGACAGGTCTCCACCCACTGACTCAGCAGTCCTTGAAATTCTGCATATCTTTTCCACCAACTGGGAAAGAAAGCCTTTGAAACTGTGCTTTCATCCCAAGGCCCTAGAGGCCCTAAAGGGCCTATAGTGCCTAAAGGAAGAAGCCCTTAGTATCTTTGGGTATTCACGCCCAGTCCTAGAAAGCTAGCACCACCTTTACCTGTCAACTGGTATGAAATTTTCTTCACCCCCATCGGACCAACTACATAAGCCCTCAGAACAAAGGACTCTGGCTTGGTGCTTTGATTCTCTTGGCTCTCTGGCCACCTGGGCTCAGGCTGCCTGACCTCTGACCACACCTACACTTGCCACCCGAGCCCCCACCACCCCTGCGCTTGCCACCTGGGCCTTTGGCTGCCCTTACCTTCACTGCCTTTATCCTGCTTCACCCTGAACCTACTCCTTTCAGACCCCTTTGCCTGCTCTCGTCCATGACAGTGGATCTTCGATACACCCTGCTAGCATGCTAATAGACTCTGTGATCTTTCATTCTTTACTACATTGGCGAAAAGAACCAAGTTTCTGGGAGTTTCTCCCATAGCAGTTGTAGGTATTTAGAGAGAATTTCTAGGTTCAAGATCAATTTTCCAAGTTGCAAGAGACAAGCACTACCAAGTTGGTATTATTTGTAAAAGTCTTTGGATAAACAGTTTAGCTGACAGCAGTCACGTTGCTCTCTGCGTAGAGCGTTATATTTTATACTCTTTTTGGCAAAGTAAATGCCAGGAAAGGAAACTTCCCTCCCATAGCCTTATTTTAAGAAAAAAATTCCGTATCGGTGAAAATAAGCTTTTATTGTAGTTAATTCAAACTTTAAAAAATTATGTAAGTTTACAGAATACATCCTGTTGTACATTAATTTATCTAATATAAAATAGAGAAATTAATGGACTTTATATTTTATCGGAAGAAAAAAAGGAAACAGAACTAATTTTGATTTGCAAATACTTTTTAAAAAAAGCTATAAATATAAAAATATCTGAATTAGCAAGTACAGAATTAAATGTTTGAAATCAATTACAATCGATTTTAAGTGTATCACTTATAAATCTACATAATTATTTTCTTTACAAAATTTGAAGATATTGAACGTATATATTTCTACAGTAAAAGGGCTTAGAGATTAAATTATATTGCATGCTACATTTTGTCTTATTCAACTTTGAATTTCTGCCAGTTAATGCTGTATTTAGTGTAGATTCCCAATAAGTGTTCGTGCGATTGAAACTGTGTAATAGTAGATGTGCTTCAAGTCACATATGAAAGAGACGTTGTGGTGTTTGCCTAAGAGGCAGTTACATTGCACTTATTCAGAAAGCAGAATTATGGTTTTGAATTATAGATAAGGAAAGAGAAGCTTAACGAGAGAGATAACAGAATTTATATGAATTTCCAATGAATCAACAACAATAATAATATCGATTGGGGAGTTTTATTTTTTCAGAATATCTAATAACACCTCCACTTGATCCTATGGGATAATGAATTTAATCCCCTTTGCTAGATGAGGAGGATGCAATGCTACAAGACAGTGACCATTGCCTGTGGACACAGTGATGATAGAATGAATTGGGGCTGCGTGAGGCTACAATATGGTTCTTCCGACATGAAGTTTACCCCCTTTCTGTTGGAGCATGTTTCATCATTTGACAAATAACATTTTCAAGTAGCATTATTCTCATTATTTTATCCTTTCTTTTATTCTTTCTAGCAATTAGTATTCTGCATTCCTGAGGGTGTGGGATGCAGCTAACCGGGGTGTGGCTAACTTTCTTATTGTTAGACCTAAACTAAGCAAAAGTGATACTATTGTTCCACTCATATTTTCTTCAAGTTAGGAGTCATTTAAAGGATATGCCATCATAGATTTTCAAACAGGCGCCAAGACCTTTCAATGAGAAAAGGAGAATCTTTTCAACAATTGGTATTAGGAAAATTGGTTATTTGTATGCAAAAGAATGAAATTGGACTCAAAGACCTATATGTGAGAGCTAAAACTATAAAACTCTTAGGAGAAAACATAGGGGAAAGATTCATGATTTTGGATTTGGCAGTGATTACTTGACACCAAGAAACAAACAACAGAAAAAAAAGAGAAATTGAGCTTTATCAAACTTAAGAACTTTTGTGCATCAAAGAGCACTAGCAACAGAATGAAAAGGCATGGGAGAAAATATTTACAATCATTTACCTGATAAGGATTAATATCAAGAATATCTATAATTTAATAACAACAATAATCTGCAAACAACCTAATTTAAAAATGGGCACATTACTTGAATAGTCATTTCTCAAAAACAAAAACATCAACAAGAACAATAACAACAAAAAACAGATGGAGATGTCCAGTAAACAAGGAGATAACACTTCATACCCATCAGAATGACTGTTAAAAAGCAAATGCACACACAGAAATAGCAAGTGTTGAAGAGGCTGTAGAGAAATTAGAACCTTCGTGCATCGCTGGTGGGAATATAAACTGGTACCTGTACTGTGGAAAGTAATATGATGGTTCATCAAAAAATTAAACCCTGAGTTACCATGTGACCCAGAAATTCCACTTCAGCAAATTGGAAATCACTGAAAGCAGAGACTTGAATAGTAATATACAACAATTTTCCCAATAGCTAAAATGTGTAAACAACTCAAGAGTCCATCAGCTAATGAATGGAAAACCAAATGTGGCTATCTTGGGAGCACAAATAATGGAAAGTTATTCAGTCTTAAAAAGAACGAAATTCTAACACAAGCTACAACATGGATGAACCTTGAAAACATGCTGAGTGCAAAAGCTAGGCACAAGAAGGCAAAATTATATGATTTCACTTGTATAAGATACCTGGAGTAGTTAAATTCACAGAGACAGCAAACAGAATGGTGGTTGCCAGGGCTGAGGGGAGGAGAGAATGGAGAGTTACTTAACAGGTAGAGAGTGTCAGTTTAGGAAGATGAAAAAGTTCTGGCGATGGAAGATGGTGATGGTTTCACAACAAACCATGGAATGAATATACTTAATGCCACTAACCTGTCTTCTTAAAAACAGGTAAAATGGTAAACTTTATATTTATATTTTTTACCATTATAACAAGTATATGCCATTACAAAGAGAACCTATTTGTATCTCCAGGACTCCGTAACATAGAGTCCTGAAGGTAAAGGTAAAAGGTAAACATTAAAGGTAAATCTTTAAATGCAGAAAAATCTCCTTTTGCCATCAAACATGAGAATATAGCTACTATAATGGAGACAGAAAATATTAAACAGATCATATCCATTGTCATTTAACTATTAGTTTCAAGCCCTGCTTCACTATTCAACGGTCAGTGTGAGGAGTGAAAATAGCCTTTCTTCTGTGCTTGCTCTGAAGGAGGAAAGAGAAGCTGTCACTACCTGAGTGTGTGAGAGGAAGAGATATTTACAGTTTACTCCTTTTTTAACTGGTTGATTCTTATTCATTCCCTTTACTTCTGAATCCCAACTCCAAGAGGCAAAATGCAGCACATCCCCTTGCCTCTCCCTGTGCAGATAGGGCCTTTGATCAATGCAGCATTCATTAGCCTCCCAAGCCGTCTTTTGCAATGAAGAGACTAGAAAGATTCTTATAGGAGGAAAATCAATTTAAAGATGTGGGCTTCAATCCATTCTGTGTCTGTAATTTTTATGAAGGCAGGACTGAGTGAATGAGACTAGTTCCTTCCATAGTTGTTTGAAAACAGGAAAAAGGAACTATTTTCTTTAAGTTTTAAAAATACATATAAAGAAAACTATAGTTGTCCCTCAATGTTAATTGGAGTATTGGTTCCAGGAACCCCCGTGAAAACCCAAATTCACAGATGCTCCAGTTCCTTATATAAAATGGTGCAGTATTTGCATATAAACTGTGCACATCCTCTCCTATACGTCCCAATACATCAAGGTTCTGGGTTTGATCCCTCATCAGGGCACCTACAAGAATGAACCAATGAATGAACAATTAGTGGAACGACAAATTGATGTTTTTCTCTCTCCCTTAGTTTCTCTCTCTAAAATCAATTTTAAAAATTTGTAAAAGTAAAATAAATATTTTCCATATGCTGTTGGTTTCATCTGCAGACTGGGAACCTGTGGATATAAAGGGCTGATTGTAATCTCACAATCTGTATTCTACATTTTCCCTCTGCATTCTTTCTAACCTGCACATTGGGTTATGTGATTTTTTTTCCTCCTGGTAAATGGTATCCAAATTCATCAGTACAGGCTCCAAGACGCTCCCTGAATGGAACCCCTCCCGCCCAATCTAACCGCTCAGGGCCGGCGCCGTTGTGTTCATTGCTTTGGTGATGCCGAGTGCAGCACAGCTCCCTGGGCGCCTTACTCAATGTGGCTCATGCTTCGCCTCTCTCGGTAAATGCTATTTCCTCTCCGTAGAGTATTTGTCCTCCTCTAACACTCAAGTGTTACCTCCTCTGTGAGGCCCATCTTGCCCACACCAAGAAGAATCAAGTGCATCCTCCTCCCTGATTTCTCAGCATCTTGTATATCTTTGTTATAGCTCTGATAACATTGCCGTCATTTGATAATGTATCTATGTCCCCTGCTGGAAAACAGACTTTTCTGCTTGTCTCATTAGATGCAGTAGGCTGACACAGTCAATAATATTTTTTTGAATGAATGAATGAGTAAATGGATAAATTTCCAGGAACTCGATTCTTTAGTAACAGAAAAACATGACTGGCGCTTATGAGCATCTCATAGCCAAACGGTAAGAATGAAAATTAAAGATGATCATCAAAGTTTTAATAATTGTAGCAGAAATTTTAAAATGATGGCATTAGTCGCCCATCAATGATATTCACACAGTGTTTGCCATCAGTGGCTTGAGCCACTGAGTCACTACATCTGTGCCAGTTGTGCTTCATGCCCCTACACTATCCGGGGGACTGACAGAATGGAGATACAGGCTTAAGAATGTACCAAGATTCAAAAGGTTATAGTAGAAAGTCAGGTGATCATGTCACTAAAATAATTTTCTGATTTCTGAAACAGAAGCTTTGAGCAAAAGTGATTTCCCTTCTCAGTTAATTGGCTACCTCTGCTCCGAGGGTGACTGCCCAATTGTACTAACATACTCCATAGGCTTAAATTAAGTTACACTAGCCTGAAACAAATTTCATTACCTTCTCAGACTCTGGCATCATTTCAGTAATTCTGGGAATATTTGCAACAGGTACTGCATGGTATTGTCTTGGTCCAGTAGAATTTCTTTCAGGGCAAATACTTTGGATAATTGCAGGTTCATATAATGTTAGCACTGGAAAAAAGTCCATTGTGGTCATCTTTGCTCAGTGCTCTCATTTTAAAGACGGGAGTCTGAGTCCAAGGTGAGGCGAGTGGCTTGCCCAGAGTCCCTAGGCCAGCTGGTGCAGGCATGGTTTACAGCTCTGGTTTCCCATCTGTGAGGCCAGCAGTATGCTCCCTACCTCGTGCCTCTCACAAAAGGGCCACGGCTTTATACATTTAATCCAGGGCAGCGCCAGTACATGCAGCCACGTGCACACTGAAGACTTTCAAATTATATTTTTGAAATTGAAGTTAGTTTAAGCATAGTCTTTGAATTTATTCACCATTTAGGACAATCGATGTATGTTATATTTTCAACCCACTGAACCATAATCTTTCTACCAAATACTAATGAAATGCACAGTGTGATCCAGCTCTTTGTTTCTCTCCTCCCCATGTGCCCTCCTTCCATCTGTGTACTTCATTTGCAGGCAGTGGCATCATATGGCCCCTTCCAGGTAAACTTCATTAGAGAATGTGCAAGACAAAAACCACTTTGCTGTGGGAGCATCAACTAAAGGATATAAGAATTAAAATCCATTTCATGGATGAGCTAAACCAAACAAATAAAAAGCATACCCAACTGAAAATTCTTTTCTAGTCAGAGAGCCGAAAGAAATATGAAGCCAAGAATATGTGTGACTTTAGTGAACAGATAAAATATAGAGTCCACAATGTTTCAATACAAAGCAGAAGATTGTAGTTGAGTTTCTGAAAGACCTTTAGAAACTGAGGCTTATTGGATTTGGGGGGAGACATTTGAGTTTAATGAGATAGGGAAAAGAAAATAATGGGGGATGGGAGAGTGGGATGGCCCGGAGTCCCAGGCTGAAACTCAGGGCTTCCACTGCCCCTCATACACTGAGTAGTCGAAGCCATTCGGAAGCCGGTGCCACTAGGAGCAGGAGGAGAAGTAAGCCTTGAGTTGGGAGACCTGTGGTTGGGGGTTGAAAGAAAACCCAGGTAGGTGACTCATCTGTAAAATGCTGGGGCAGGGTCAAACAACCTTATTGCTGTTGCATTCTGGGCTCGTAGAGATTTTTCCTTTTCTGAGTTCACTCTACAAAGAAACGTGATAAAAATATGGTAAATTTTTTCATTTGATTAGTTCCTCATCTTGGACCATTTGCTCTATTTAGACCTTGCGTAAATGGATGGGAGCTGACTGGGGATCACAGAGGAAGAGTAGAGCGTAGTGATCCCTCTCCTTCTTCATCCTGTGGGTCATCGATGAAGTCCTTTCTCACATAGGCTATTGAGCCTAGTCAATGTCAGGTCAGGGCTAATAAGCCAAACTGCCTTGATTAAAATATTGGCATACTACTTACTAACCAGGAACCTTGGACAAATCCTTTTGAGATCTTCAGGGGCAGCTAACTCATAATTCTTGAGACTTCTACTTTCAAAGAAGACTACCAGTCACCTACCAGTAACCAGTCCAGAATGTTTGTAAGAGCTATCAGCATTTCCTCCTGATTTTAAGCTACTGCATTGTTAGTATTTATCATGGCCCAGAATTCAGGACTTGGCTCAAACCCTTGTTGCAAAGCTTCTGGTCACAGACATATGTGCAGAAAATGTGATGGTCTCTCAGAATTAATGGGACATCATCTGTTTGTCTTGTCTCAGAGATGGCTTTCCATGGCTTTTTTGCTTTGTAATTATAAATTACCATTATATCATCATCATTTAGGTCATGTGTAGTTAATCCTTAAGTGTATATTTTACTAAACATGTAAAGATATATTTGCTCTGTTATTCACATATTTAAATTTCTAAAGTCAACAAATTTGCAGTGCCCCTAAACTTTGCATTTATTATGAGAGGTCATTGGCAATGGACTGGCTATAAATTATCTTGCAACAAACCATCAAGATAAGTCTTATAGAATTTATCAGTTACTTTTAAGTTCATTGAGCATTGCTATTCATATAAGATTAGTGTATATCCCGCTATACTCCTTTTAAATCAGGAATGGGCAATTGTTTTTTCTTGTAAAGGGCTTTATAGTAAATGTTTTAAACTTTGCAAACCGTATGGTGTCTCTCACCATTACTCAACTTTGATGTGGCACAAAAGCCACCATGGATGATAGGTAAACAAATGGATATGGCTATGTTAAAATAAAAACTTTCTTTACAAAAGCAGATGGTCAGCTAATTTGGTCTATAGATCATAGTATCCTGACCCCCGTTTTAAAAAATAAATGGTAAGTAATTTGTACCTGGTCTCAAATTCTTTTTCATGTTATTCTTTTATTACTGAAATGAGAAAATAAGTTTGGTATTGGACCAGTTGATTTTTCCCCAATTTAAACCTGCTATGTTCAAAAATATTTGAAAACCACTAGTATACAAAAAAGAAGGTTAAGGCTATTAGTCTTCTACAAAGAGTCAACTTCATTCTTTCACCCGAGTGTTAGAGGCTGGCATTTGTAAAACCAACAGAAAGATTTCTGTAGGGAACCATGAATAGAAGAAATGAGAAGGCAGGAGGCTAGGCTAACCAATACTCAAAGCTTAAATATCTGTTTATCAAAGTATAGCAGAGCACTCAAATAATGGCAGGGATTCTTAAAGAAATTGATTATTAAATAAAAATGAAAATTACATCAATTCTCTGTGCAAGAGATTGGATTAAAAACTAATGTGCTTCTTTAAGTTAAGAATAGACATAAATATTTATTTTATTAATATGACTTTCAACAGAGAACATTTATAGTTTGTAACCCATACTTAAGTCTTAAGTATATAAAATTGTAGGTTTTCTGCTATACATAGGAAAATATAAATCATATGATATTACTAGTCACTTAGTGTTGCTTTAAATAGAAATAAATGGAAGCTGTTATACTGTATAATGTTAGGTTCTACATTAAACAATGCACAGTATTTGATTCCTGTCAGCGTAAAATTGTTTTAACCTTGAACAACCCTTATTTGTAATTGATAAAATAAATTAGAAAAGGACTTTTTAAAAGTTTCAACAAAGGTTAAAGTTTTTAAAATGCTAAGAGTCACATTCTAGTTAACATGTGAAAAAAAAGAACAAAATCATTTGAAAAGGTTTCATAAAAATAAAAACAGTATTTTACAGAATTAACTTTATGAAAACTACAGTGTATTTGCAAGCATTTTCTAGAAGTCCTTTTCACCTTCAACAAACAGATGGAAATCTAGTTAAGTGATTATGTGTAAAATGTAGTTCTTGTGGTGATTTTTCACAATTGCTATCTTTAAAGCAGTATTATAGTTTTGCTAGGTTAGCAAATTACCTGTACAAGCATTGAACATAATTTAGATCCCACTGGGATTTCCAGTCTACCGCACCCTGGAGAGAATACCAGCCCAGAACACAGATCAGTAAGGTTTGAACTCTGCAGCTCCGGAGCTGAGACACACAACCCCTGACCCGAGAGCGGCTCTAACAAACCCATGCTTAAACCTAGAAATGAGATGACATGTATGAAACACCCATCGGATTCTAGCCGGTGTTATGAATTCTTACAGAAAGGCTTTATCTTTGTTTTTATGCAAAAAATCTTTGCTTATGCCAGGTTATTGCAGAGGATTGGATTTTTAAAAAATGAAAATTAATGATTTGACAGTGATGCTAAATTTATTTTTTGATGTGTACATAATCTCTACCATCTGCTTGAGGTTTTCTTTTATCTTTGATTCTTTCATTGAACATCATTTTATTTTGCATTAATAAATGCTTTGAAAGATGCAAGTCTCATTGAATAGCCTAAAAACAAAGAGAACGCTTCAGAAGTGTGTGTTAATGAATTTCTCACAAACAATTATAAAATAAAGCACCAAAAAATTTGAAGTCAGAATTTAATAATTTAGCCTTTCTTCTTTATTTA